>JAPYYA010002107.1:0-14374 GCA_028533165.1 Leontopithecus rosalia | reverse complement strand
AAATCGTTCTACTATAAGGACACATGCACACGAACGTTCATTGCAGCACTGTTTACAATAGCAAAGACCTGGAATCAACCCAAATGCCCATTGATGATAGACTGGACTCGGAAAATGTGGCACATATACACCATGGAATATTATGCAGCAATCAAAAATGATGAGTTCGTGTCCTTTGTACGGACATGGATGAATCTGGAGAACATCATTCTCAGCAAATTGACACAAGAACAGAAAAGGAAACACCATATATACTCACTCATAAACGGGTGATGAACAATGAGAACACATGGACACAGGGAAGGGAGTACCACACACTGAGGTCTATTGGGGGAAATAGGGGAAGGACAGTTGGGGGGGGAGCGGGGGAGGGATGGCATGGGGAGAAATGCCAAATATGGGTGAAGGGGCAGAAGGCAGCAAAACACACTGCCACGTGTGTACCTATGCAACTATCTTGCATGTTCTGCACATGTACCCCAAAACCTAAGATGCAATAAAAATTTTAAAAAAACACAAAAAAACAAATGGACTTCCCATCAGCATGGGCTGTCTAAAACAGAGATGAACAAATCCTGCCTGTGAGCAAAGCACCATGAAGAATGATCGCAATGGAAAATAACCAGAAATTCGTTTCAACAAAGATCTAGTGAATGGTAGGCACTCTGCAGTGGGTGTGGCAGGGCTGGGAAGAGGTTAAAATAAAATGTGGCTTCCTCAACCCCTAGAAATGTACTGTCTGGTGGGTGGCACTAGGGGAAGAGGGTGTACCTCTTTGTACCATTGATTTTAATATATTTTTGACATATGGGTTTGCATCAGGTATTCAAGAGCAAGAAGAGAGACCAATGAAAGGAATTCATGGGAAAGTATACTGCAGGAGATGAGACCCAAGCTGAGTCTTTAATGAGAAAATTTAGCCTGATAAAGGCTGAGAGAGTTTTTCTGGTGGTGGAAACAGCACCAGAAATGCCTGAAAAGCAAATGCCTGAAAAGCCCATTTATATGCTGACTCTCAAATTGCTGTGTCCTAAATTCTGGGTTCCTATGTCAAATGTAAGCTGAAAATCTTCATTTGGATGACTAATACTTTTTTTCCCCAAACTTTTAAGTTCAGGGGTACATGTGCAGGATGTGCAGGTTTGTTACATAGATAAATGTGTGCCATGACAGTTTGCTGTACAGATCATCCCATCATCTAGGTGTTAAGCCCAGCATCCATTAGCTGTTTTTCCTGATGCTCTCTCTCCTCCCACTTCCCACCCTCTGACAGGCCCCAGTATATGTTGTTTCCCTCCATGTGTCCATGTGTTATCAATCAGCTCCCACTTGTAAAAGAGAACATGCAGTATTTCTGTTCCTGTGTTAGTTTGCTGAGGATACTGGCTTCCAGCTCCGTCTATATCCCTGCAAAGGACATGATATTATTCCTTCTTGTGGCTGCATAGTATTTCATTGTATATGTGTACCATATATTCTTTATCCAGTCTATCACTGATGGGGATTTAGGTTGGTTCTCTTTGCTATTGTGAAGAGTGTCACAGTGAACATATGTATGCATGCATCTTTATAATAAATGATTTCTATTCCTTTGGGTTTATACCCAGCAATGGCATTGCTGGGTCAAATTGAATTTCTGCATCTAGGTATTTGAGGAATTGCCACACTGTCTTCAACAATGGTTGAGCTAATTTATACTCCTACCAACAATGTAAAAGTGTTCCTTTTAGTTCGTAATCTAGTCAACATCTGTTGTTGTTGTTTCTTTTCCTCCTCCTCCTCCTCCTCCTCCTCCTCCTCCTCCTCCTCCTCCTCCTCTTCCTCTTCCTTCTTCTTCTCCTCCTCCTTCTTCCTGTACTTTAAGTTCTGGGGTACATGTGCAGATCTTGCAGGATTGTTGCATAGGTACACACATGCCATGGTGGTTTGCTGTCTCCATCCCCCCATCACCTACATCAGTCATTTCTCCCAGTGTTATCCCAACATACCCAGTGTGTGATGTTCCCCTCCCTGTGCCCATGTGTTCTCATTGTTCAACACCCACCTATGAGTGAGAACTTGCAGTGTTTGGTTTTCTGTTCTTGTGTCAGGTTGCTGAGAATGATGGTTTCCAGATGCATCCATGTCCCTACAAAGGACACGAACTCATCTTTTTTTCTATAGTATTCCATGGTGTATCTGTGCCACGTTTTCTTTGTCCAGTCTATCATTGATGGGCATTTGGGTTGTTTCCAGGTCTTTGCTATTGTAAACAGTGCCACAATGAACATATGTGTGCATGTGTTTTTATAGTAGAATGATTTATAATCCTTTGGGTATATACCCAGTAATGGGATTGCTGGGTCAAATGGAATTTCTATTTCTATATCTTCAACGAATCGCCACACTGTCTTCCACAATGGATGAACTAATTTACACTCCCAACAGTGTAAAAGTGTTCCTGTTTCTCTACATCCTCTCCAGCATCTGTTGTCTCCAGATTTTTTAATGATCACCATTCTAACTGGCATGAGATGGTATCTCAATGTGGTTTTGATTTGTATTTCCCTAATGACCACTGATGATGAGCATTTTTCATATATTTGTTGGCCTCATAAATGTTTTTTTTTTTGAGACAGAGTTTCACTCTTGTTACCCAGGCTGGAGTGCAATGGCGCAATCTTGGCTCACTGCAACCTCCGCCTCCTGGGTTCAGGCAATTCTCCTGCCTCAGCCTCCTGAGTAGCTGGGATTACAGGCACGCGCCACCATGCCCAGCTAATTTTTTTGTACCCTTAGTAGAGACGGGGTTTCACCATGTTGACCAGGATGGTCTTGATCTCTTGACCTTGTGATTCACCCGCCTTGGCCTCCCAAAGTGCTGGGATTACAGGCTTGAGCCACCACGCCCAGCCAAATGTCTTCTTTTGAAAAGCGTCTGTTCATATCCTTCACCCACTTTTGAATGGGTTTGTTTGTTTTTTTTTTTCTTGTAAATCTATTTTAGTTTTTTGTAGATTCTGGATATTAACTCTTTGTCAGATGGGTAGATTGCAAAATTTTTTCCCATTCTGTTGGTTGCTGGTTCACTCTAATGATTGTTTCTTTTCCTGTGCAGAACTCTTAAGTTTAATTAGATCCCATTTGTCTCTTTTGGCTTTTGTTGCCAATGCTTTTGGTGTTTTAGTCATGAAGTCCTTGCCTATGCCTATGTCCTGAATGGTATTGCCTAGGTTTTCCTCTAGGGTTTTTATGGTGTTAGATCTTATGTTTAAATCTCTAATCCTTCTGGAGTTAATTTTAGTGTAAGGTATAAAGAAGGGCTCCAGTTTCAGCTTTCTGTACATGGCTAACCAGTTTTCCCAACACCATTTATTAAACAGGGAATCCTTTCCCCATTGCTTGCTTTTGTCAGGTTTGTCAAAGATCAGAGGGTTGTAGACATGTGGCATTGCTTCTGAGGCCTCTGTTCTGTTCCATTGGTCTGTATCTCTGTTTTGGTACCAGTACCATCTTGTTTTGATTACTGTAGCCTTGTAGTATAGTTTGAAGTCAGGTAGCGTGATGCCTCTAGCTTTGTTCTTTTGGCTTTGGATTGTCTTGGCTATGTGGGCTCTTTTTTGGTTCCATATGAAGTTTAAAGTGTTTTTTTTTTTCTCAGTTCTGTGAAGAAGTTCAATACTAGCTTGATGGGGATAGCATTTAATCTATAAATTACTTTGGGCAGTATGGCCATTTTCATGATATTGATTCTTCCTAACCATGAGCATGGAACATTTTTCCATATGTTTGTGTCCTCTCTTATTTCCTTGAGCAGTGGTTTGTAGTTCTCCTTGAAGAGGTCCTTTACATCCTTTGTTAGTTGCATTCTTAGGTATTTTATTCTCTTTGTCTCAATTGTGAATGTTTCTTCTGTTTAATAATCGCCATTCTGACTGGTATGAGATGGGAGATGGTATCTCATTGTGGTTTTGATTTGCGTTTCTCTAATAATCAGTGATATTGAGCTTTTTTTCATGTTTGTTGGCTGCATGTATGTCTTCTTTTGAGAAGTGTTTGTTCATGTCCTTTGCCCCCTTTTTAATGGTGTTGATTTTTTTGGTAAATTTGTTTAAGTACCTTGCAGATGCTGAATATTAGATCTTTGTCAGATGGACAGATTGCAGAAACTTTCTCCCATTCTGTAGGCTGTCTGTTCAATCTGATGATAGTTTCCTTTGCTATGCAGAAGCTCTTTAGATACCATTTGTAAATTTTTGCTTTTGTTGAAATTGCTTTTGGTGTTTTAGTCATGAAATCTTTGCCTGTGCCTATGTCCTGAATAGTATTGCCTAGGTTGTCTTCCAGGGTTTTTATAGTTCTGCTATTTTTTCTTTGTTGTTTTTTGAGATAGAGTCTCACTCTGTTGCCCAGGCTGGAGTGCAGTGGCATGATCTTGGCTCACTGCAATCTCTGCCTCCTGAGTTCAAGTGATTCTCATGCCCCAGCTTCCCGAGTAGCTGGGGTTGCAGGCATGTGCCACCATGCCTGGTCAATTTTTGTAGTTTTAGTAGAGACAGGGTTTCACCTGACCAGTTGGCCAGGCTGGTCTCAAACTCCTGACCTCAAGTGATCCACCCGTCTTGGCCTCCCAAAGTTCTGGGATCTCAGACGTGAGCCACCGCACCTGGCCAAGTTTTGGATTTTACATTTAAGTCATTAATCCATCTTGAGTTGGCTTTTGTATGTGGTGGAAGGAAGGGGTCCAGTTACAGTTTTTGGTGTATGACTGGCCAGTTGTCCCAGCACCATTTATTAATTATGGAATCCTTTTCCCATTGCTTGTTTTTGTCAGGTTTTCAAAGATCAAATGGTTCTAGATGTTTGGTCTTATTTCTGGGCCTCTATTCTGCTCCATTGATCTATGTGTTTGTTCTTGTACCAGTATCATGCTTTTTTGGTTACTGTAGCCTTGTAGTATAGTTTGAAGACAGGTATTGTGATGCCTTTAGCTTTGTTATTTTTGGTTAAGATTGTCTTGGCTATTTGGGCTCTTTTTTGGTTTTATATGAATTTTTTAAGTTTTTTTTCTAATTCTGTGAAGAATGTTAATGGTAGTTAAATGTGAATAGCACTGAATGTGTAAATTGCTTTTGGCAGTATGGCAATTTTCACGATATTGAGTCTTCTTATCCATGAGCATGGAATGTTTTTCCATTTGTTTGGGTCATCTCTGATTTCTTTGAGCAGCGGTTTGTAGTTTTCCTTGAAGAGGTCCTTCACTTCCCTTGTTAGCTATATTCCTATGTATTTTATTCTTTTTGTGGCCATTGTGAATGGGAGTTCATTCATGATTTGGTTCTCTGCTTGCTTGGTGGTGGTGTGTAAGAATGCTAGTGATTTTTGCACATTGATTTTGTATCTGGAGACTTTGCTGAACTTGCTTATTGGCTTAAGAAGCTTTTGGGGTAAGACAATGGGGTTTTCTAGATATAGGATCATGTCATCTCCAAACAAGATAGCTTGACTTCTTCTCTTCCTCTTTGAATACTCTTTATATCTTTCTCTTTCCTGATTGCTCTGGCCAGAACTTCCAATTCTGTGTTGAATAGGAGTGACAAGAGAGGGCATCCTTGTGCTGGTTTTCAAGGAGGATGCTTCTAGCTTCTGCCCATTCAATATAATATTGGCTGTGGGTTTGTCATATATGGCTCTTATTATTTTGAGGCATGTTCATTCAATACCTAATTTATTAAGAGCTTTTAACATGAAGGGATGTTGAATTTTATTGAAGGCCTTTTCCACATCTATTGAGATAATTATGTAGTTTTTGTTTTTAGTTCTGTTTATCTGATGAATCACATATATTGATTTGTGTATGTTGAACCAACCTTGCATCCCAGGGATGAAGCCTACTTGATTACAGTGGATAAGCTTTTTGATATACTACTGGATTTCGTTTGCCAGTATTTTATTGAGAATTTTTGCATTGATGCTCACAAGGATGTTAGCCTGAAGTTTCCCTTTTTTGTTGTATCTCTTCCGGGTTTTGGTTTCAGGATGATGCTGGCCTCATAGAACAAGTTATGGAGGAGTCCCTCCATTTCAACTGTTTAGAATAGTGTGAGTAGAAATGGTATCAGCTATTCTTTATACCTCTGGGTGGAATTCAGCTGTGAATCCATTTGGTCCTAGGCATTTTTGTTGTTGTTATTGTTAGGCTATTTATTAATGCCTCAATTTCAGAACTCACTGTTGGTGTATTCACGAATTCAGTTTATTCCTGGTTCAGTCTTGGGAGGATGTATGTGTCTGGGAAGTTATCCATTTCTTTTGAATTTAATAGTTTATGTACGCAGAGGTGTTTATGGGCTTCTCTGATGATGGTTTGTATTTCTGTGGAGTCAGTAGTGATATCCCCCTTAACATTTCTGATTGTATTTATTTGAATGTTCTCTCTGTTCTTCTATATTAGTTTAGCTAGTGGTCTATCTATTACTTAAAAAAAAAAAACCCAGCTCCTGGGTTCAGTGATTTTTTTGAAAGGTTTTTCATGTCTCTGTCTCCTTCAGTTCAGCTCTGATCTTGGTTATTTCTTGTCTTTTGCTAGCTTTGGGGTTTGTTTGCTCTTGATTCTCTTGTTCTTTTAGTTGTGATGTTAGATTGTTAACTTGAGATCTTTCAAGCTTTTTGATGTGGGCATTTAGTGCTATACATTTCCCTCTTAACACTGCTTTAGCTGTGTCCCAGAGATTCTGGTATGTTGTATCTTTGTTCTGATTGTTCTGATTAGTTTCAAAGAACTTTTAGATTTCTGCCTTAATTTAGTTATTTACTCAAGAGTTATTTAGGAGCAGGCTGTTCAATTCCCATGTAGTTGTGTGGTTTTGAGTAAATGTCTTAAGCTCTAATTTGATTAACCAGTGGTCTGAGAGACTGTTATGATTTCAGTTATTTTGCATTTTCTGAGGAGTGTTTTACTTCTGATTATGTGCTCAAATTTAGAGTAAGTACTGTGTGGCAGTGGGAAGAATGTATATTCATTTGTTTTGGGGTGAAGAGTTCTGTAGACATCTGTCAGGTCCACTTGATCCAGAGCTAAGTTCAGGTCCTGGTTAATTTTCTATCTCAATGATCTAATATTGTCATTAGGGTGTGTTAAAGTCTCCCACTATTATCATATGGGAATTTTTCATCAGAGGTCTCTAAGAACTTGCTTTATGAATATGGGTGCTCCTGTATTGTGTGCATATATATTTAGGATAGTATATTAGGTTCTTTAGAGGGATAGAACTAGTAGGATGGATATATACACACACACACACACACACACACATTATATATATATATATACATATGGAGTTTAAGTATTAACTTTATTAAGTATTAATAGGATATATATATATATATATATGGGAACTTATTAAGTATTAACTTACATGATCACCAAGTCCCACAATAGGCTGTCTGCAAGCTGAGGAGCAAGGAGAGCCAGTCTGAGTCCCAAAACTGAAGAACTTGGAGTCTGATGTTCAAGGGCAGAAACCATCCAGCAAGGGAGAAAGATACAGGTTGGGAGGCTAGACCAGCCTCTCCTTTTCACATTTTCCTGTCTGCTTTATATTTGCTGGCAGTTGATAAGTATATGCCCACCAGATTAAGGATGGATCTGCCTTCCCCAACCCACTGACTCTCTCCTTTTCACATTTTCCTGTCTGCTTTATATTTGCTGGCAGTTGATAAGTATATGCCCACCAGATTAAGGGTGGATCTGCCTTCCCCAACCCACTGACTCAAATGTTAATCTCCTTTGGCAGCACCCTCACAGACACACCCAGTATCAATACTTTTTACCCTTCAATCCAATCAAGTTGCACTCAGTATTAACCATCACATATAGTTAGCTCTTCTTGTTTAATTGAATCCTTTACCATTATGTAAAGCCCTTCTTAGTCTTTTTTAATCTTTGCTGGCTTAAAGTCCTTATTGTAAGAAACTAGAATTGCACCCCCTGCTTTTTTCTGTTTTCTATTTGCTTGGTAAATTTTACTGCATCCCTTTATTTGAGCCTATGAGTGTCTCTGCATGTGAGAAGGGTCTCTTGAAAACATCATGCCAATGGGTCTTGGTTCTTTATCCAGCTTGCCATTCTGTCTCTTTAATTGGAGCATTTAGTCATTTACATTTAAGGTTAGTATTGTTATTGCGGATTTGATCTTGTTTTCATAACAGTAGTTGGTTATTTTGTTTATGTGGTTGCTTCACAGTGTCACTGGTCTGTGGTATTTCAGTGGTTTTAGTTTGTTTGTTTGCTGGCTAGTAATGGCTTTTCCTTTCCATATTTACTGCTTCCTTCAGGAGCTCTTGTGAGACAGGTTTGGTGGTGACAAATTCCCTCAGCATTTGCTTGTGTGAAGAGGATCTTATTTCTCCCTCACTTATGAAGCTCATTTTGGCTAGATATGAAATTCTGGGTTGGAAATTCTTTTCTTTGAAAATGCTGAATATTGGCCCCCAATTTCTTCTGACTTGTAAAGTTTCTACTGAGAAGGTCGCTTGATAGTCTTATGAGCTTCCCTTTGTAGGCCTTTCTCTCTGGCTGCCCTTAACAATTTTTCTTCCATTTTGACCTTGGAGAATCTAATAATTATCTGTCTTGGATTGATTGATTTTCTTATGCAGTATCTTCCTGGGGTTCTCTGCATTTCCTTAATTTGCATGTTGGCCTGTCTTGCTAGGTTGAAAACGTTCTCCTGGATGATATCATGAAGTATGTTTTTCAACTTGGTTCTGGCTGATAGACTTCTTAAACTCTCCCTCTCAATATGGTCCACTCACAGCTTTCCCCAGCTCTGTTTCTGGCAACTAAACTTTTCTGGCTATTCAGACCAAAACTGAAGTAATTCTCAACTACTTTGTTTCATTCCCATGTCCAGCTTGTCAGGAAATCCTCTTGGCTCTACCATTAAAATGTCAGCAGAACCTGAGTCTATCTCAAACCTGTACCGCTTGGTCTGAACCACCCCAGTCTGAGCTACCATTAGCTCTTGCACACTTCCAGTCATGCAAATTATTAATATATTCTCTAGACAACACCCAGAGTGATTCTTTCAAATAGAAGTAAAGTTATGTAATTTGTCTGTTCAAACTCTGCTATGGTTTGCATTTCACTCAGAATGAAAGCTGGAGTCCTTACCAAAGGCTCACAAAGCTCTTGGTGATTTGCCACCCCCCGCAGCTCTCCATTGTCTTCTGTTAGTATCCTGTCACACTTCATTTGGTCCTCTAATTTTGTCTGGCCAAGATGGTGGCTTATTTTTGTCTTTTCCTATGTAATAGGGAAAAGGCAGTGAATATAACTAGATGGGTGTTACGGTTCCTTACAATACAAGCACCCATTGTCTTATTCCTTCTTTTCTTAAGCATTCATATACCTATGGTACCCTGCCGGCCTTGGAGTGTTCCCACAATATAAGAGGCAAATGTGAAGCCACCGAAGGTTTTAAGCAGGTCAGATTTGCATTCAGATGGATGATTTTGAATTAATCGTGGAGAATGGGCTTAAGCTGAACTCCACTGGAAGCAAAGACTGAAAGACCAGTTAGGAAGTTTTTACAGCAGTTCAGATGGAGCCTGTACTAAACTAGCAGAAGAGGAGACCCCAGAAACACTAAGGGATAATTAGCAGGACCCAGTGTTTAACTGAATAAGAGAGTTGCCAGGCAGGCAGTGAGTTTTAGGGAAAAGCTCCCAGGTTTCTGGCCTGAGTAACTTAACAGAGGTACCACATTAGGTGAACGTGAGGCCCCCTCAGGTAATTTTAAAGCCTAGCTATCTTGAAAATGCAGCAGTCCTAACCAACTGGCACACACGTGTACTGGGGAAGTTCAGGGCTCCTGTAGGCAGCGAATATTTTAACTTTTTACACAAGCATTTCATACAACTGTGATGGAGATCAAGAGCTGTGTGTCGCGGGCCCTCTGAAGAATGAGGAAAACCCCAGAAAGGCCCAACTCTTCCCTGCTTCCTCCGCTTCTCCGGACCAGCCGCCCTGGCCGCCTCGTGCCCCGCGTGCCTGCGGCCTCTCCCTCCTGTGGAGCACCACGTTTCCCTGTCCGGTGCTGGTGGGCTGTGACGGGCTTGAGCCACGGTCACCACAGTAACGAATTCGCGGCCAGGCGGGTCTCAAGGGCCATAGGTATCTCCAGGGTGCCCCTCCCCGGTGACCGCACCAGGGCTCGGGACGCGCTTCCGCTCCCAGCTCTTCGCAGCGCCAGCCCCTGCCCAAGAGGAGGAGGAAAGGAGGGCAGGGGGCCGCTGTGGTGTTCCAGTAGCGGCTCTAAACCCCCAAAGGCCCCTGACCGCCGGGTCTCGGCCTCCTGGGGCGGCGCATTGTCTAAGCTCCATAGCAACCCGGGCGCGGCGAGGGCCACGCCAGTCGGCGCAGCTCCGGGGCGCACGCGCTGCAGCCACTTGCTCCCAGGGAGAAATCGGCACTGACCGCGCTGTGCCTGCGCTCTGGGGCCCTAACTGCCCGCGAGGGCTCCGGGCGCGGGCAGCGGCGACGGCATGCCCAAGAAGAGGCTCACCGCGGGTAGGTAGCGGCCCCACAGTGACGGAGGACCCACGCGCGGCGTCCGGGCCGCACCACGTGCCCACCTGTGGACTTTGCATCCTGCCCTGGCGTCCCCACTCCCAGACGCGAGAAAAACTGGCTTCACTGCCTTCCCATTGGTTTTTATGAGGAATTTCACGTTCTCCCTGTTTACGCTGGCACCGTGTTATCTCGCTTAATTCTGCATTTTGTACGTAGAACAATAGAGGCTTCCGTCTGTGAAGGGTAACTTCTGGGTCACACTGAATTAGTGACCAGGCAGGATTCCAGAGGCCTTTCCTTCTCACTTCCACCGTGAATTCCAACTTAAAATGCAAGCCATGTGCAGAGAATGAACAGAAAGCCAGAAATTTCAGGAGCTAGCCCGTGTATACCATAGAGCTAGGTGCTGTCTCACGTGATTTCATTTACTCAAAGGAAATCAGATTTGAGGGAGATAATGTAATATTTTGTCTTGTTTCAGAGCCACCAACTATTACAGAAGAAGAATTTGTAAGTATAATGTCAAGGGGCTACTTATTTTTTTCTTTGACCTTTAAAAAAATATCAAATATTAGATCACAGAAGAAAGCTGTGTGTTTCCTTTCCTCCTTTTTGCCAGAGTTTTGATTTAGTAACGATGGTAATAACTGTGTAAGATCTTTTTAAATTCTCTACAGGCACATTGTATGGCAGATGCTGTTTATCATTAAAGTTCTTTCACATAAATGGCCTCAGTTAATTTCTCTAAACTCTTAAATGACTCCATGAGAGGAAAGTTTTCTCTCCATGGCTTTATTGTGATGTGCTGTGCAGTTCCTGGTTGCAGTAAACATAAGTAGATGGCACTGATGGATAAAGAGTGATCACTTTATAATTCCTTTAAAAATGTACTAAATATTCTCAGTTCAGACTTCTAGAGAGGTTGAGTAATAAAAGTACTTTGCTAAATTTCCCCTGTACATTGTCATTTAGGTGAGTGCTACATTTAGGTGGGTTCCACTGTAATTCCCATCATATACAGTGTTTAAGGAACTTGCCTGAGGTAACACCAACAAATAGGAGGTGTCAGAGCCTAATTCCTACCAAAGTCTGAGTCTGATTCCAAGAGCTCTACCCACTTCTCTGTTATTTATTTATGTCTTCCAGCACTTATTTCTGGAAATGCTGATTATCTTATTGTTGGCTGATTATCTTACTCGCTTTTGGCTTTCAATCAACAAACATGAGTCATAGTGTGGTCCCAGATGCTGAGGTTAAGTCTCAAGAAGTTCACAGTCTAGCACAGACTAAGACAGAAGAAAAGGCTAAGGCTGTGTGTGCTGGCAGCTTTCACATTCACCTTTCTAGAGCTCTGGTCCATTGCTGAAAGAGACAGACACACACACACATACACACACAGCCACCAAAGGTAGAGGTACACAGAACAAGTCAGAAATCCCTCCCATCTTCTGGCCATGTTGGCAGAGCTCTGCTTAAAACACACACACACACACATTTTGAGACAGGGTCTCACTGTGTCACCCAGACTGGAGTGCAGTGCACTCCAGTTACAGCTCACTGCAGCTCTGACCTTCCTGGACTCAGGTGATCTTCCCAGCTCAGCTATTCAAGTCGCTGGCACTATAGGCACATGCTACCACATCTGGCTAATTTTTATATTTTTTTGTAGAGACAGAGTTTCACCATGTTGCCCAGGCCAGTCTGGAATTCCTGGGCTCAAGTGATCCACCCACCTTGGCCTCCCGAAGTGCAGGGATTACAGGCCTCAGCTACAGTGCCTGGCTCAGAACTCTGCTTTCAAGGGGAAATTTCTATAAGCTGCTCCAGGCCTTTCTGAACTGCTCTTAGCTCCAGCAGGTGGTGAGCATTTCTGAAGCCAGCAAATCTTTTCCCTTACTGCTGAAGAACACTCAACAACAGGCCACTTAACATTTGAGCACTTCGCCAACCATTTTAGGCACCGGCCTCATCCTTGAACTCCTAATAGCTTGAACACTCTATTAGGCACTGTCTCTTGGCTTGATTTTGCTGCCTCTGAGTTCTCTAATCTTCTTATTCCCCCTTCTGGCTTCTCTTTTTCTTTTCTCATAAAAGTAATGATCGTCTTCAAGATTCTGTTCTCCGGGCTTTTTCCTGGATGAGCTCCTCTTCTCCTCCTATAGCTTCAGCTACCCCTGTTTCGTGGGACTTCCACGTCTCCACCTCTCCCATCCAGACACCACTTTTAATGCCAGCTCTATATATCCAGCGGGTTATTGGGCCCCTTCATCATCTGAATGTCCGTGTCAACAGTCTAAACGGAACTTTTCTCCCCAGGGCCGCACACGCCATTCTGTTTTTCCTCCACTTCTTATTTTGGTTCCTGCTGCTACAGGCCATTCAGTCACTCATATCAAAGCCTTTCTTCCCTTTTCTTCATCCCCTGCCTGCAGTCATTCACCAAGCTCCCTTCATAGCCAGATTTTTTTTCCATCCACACAGCTACTGTCTCATTTCAAGGCCCTACTCTGGGCCTGGAGTTTGGTAGTAATCCTAACTGATAGCATTGCCTGCAATATTCCTCCTGCCAACTCCAATTTTTCTTTATCTAAAGCATAAAATTCAAGCTCCTGAGCATCAGTTGTATTAGATTACTTCGTACTGCTTTGCTCTGTCTGCCTTTAGATTTTTCCTTCTCCCATCACTCTTACCCTGGCTGTCAGATTCCTATTAATTTTTTAAAACATTACCATGTTACTTGCTTACTCAGAGTTTTATTAATAACTAGTATTTATTGAATGCTAATGACATGCTAGTATTTAGCCTCAAAACAACCCTACTAGGTGGTTATCATTGCCCACATTTCACAGAAGAGGTGGTTGAAGTTCACAGTGGTGAACTAACTGGGCCTGAGGCCACATATCTCATAACTGGTAAAGCCAAAATGTCAAATGCTTTGCTTTAGCCTTCAAAACCTTTCTATAACTGTTCAGCCTTCTTTAACCTTACCTCCCAATACTTTTCTCTGTGATAAAGACTTACATTCTTACTGTTTTTGGTTTGGTTTCTAAAGTATATCCACATGCCTCCTACCCCAGCCAAACTATACCCCACTTATCTCCCTGCCTTTGCCGTCAAATTTGGTCTCAGTTGCCCATCCCCATCGATTTCACAATCTTACACATTCTTCAAGGTCCAGCTAATCTCCTCCATGAAGCCCTTCCAACCTAACATCATCCAGACCTCTGTTTTGGTACCAGTACCATGCTGTTTTGAATACTGTAGCCTTGTAGTATAGTTTGAAGTCTGGTAGTGTGATGCTTCCTGCTGTGTTCTTTTTGCTTGGAATTGACTTGGCTATGCGGGCTCTCTTTTGGTTCCATATAAAGTTTAAGGTGGTTTTTTCCAGTTCTGTGAAGAAGGTCATTGGTAGCTAGATGGGGATAGAGTTGAATCTATAAATTACTTTAGGCAGTATGGCCATTTTCATGATATTAATTCTTTCTAACCATGAACATGGAATGTTTCTCCATCTGTTTGTGTCCTCTCTTATTTCGTTGAGCAGTGGTTTGTAGTTCTCTTTGAAGAGGTCCCTTACGTTCCTTGTTAGTTGTTTTCCTAGGTATTTTATTCTCTTTGAGCAATTGTGAATGGTAGTTCATTCTTGATTTGGCTCTCTTTAAGTATGTTATTGGTGTATAGGAATGCTTGTGATTTTTGCACATTGATTTTGTATCCTGAGACTTTGCTGAAGTTGCTAATCAGTTTCAGGAGATTTTGGGCTGAGACAATGGGATCTTCTAGATATACAATCATGTTGTCTGCAAATAGAGACAATTT
>JAPYYA010002106.1:0-14378 GCA_028533165.1 Leontopithecus rosalia | reverse complement strand
GTCGGCAATATCTCTCTCATTGCTTGATTTCCTTCCTTCCCTTCCCTCCTTCCCTCCCTACCTTCCTCCCTTCCTCCCTTCCTTCCTTCATCCCTTCCTTCCTCCCTCCCTTTCTCCTTCCCTCCCTTCCTGCCTTCCTCCCTTCCTCCCCACACCCCCCCAAAAAAAAGGAGCAAACCAACAAAGAGGACACAGACTCTCTGATGAATGAGACTGATGTCTCAGAATGGGTTCTCAGGGAAGCAGGCTCTGAGACAGTGACAGGATGTTTCACCTTCGGGAACGGGCTGGAAGCAGGGGGTGCTAAGGGAGGAGCTGGGTTGCCATGTGCACCCAACAGCTTTCACTTACCCCACTGGGGGATCTGGGGCATGGCCTATTGGAATTATTGAGCCAAAATGGCTGGACCGTTAGATACCCTCCTGAATCAGTCATTGGATGTTGTCCATCCTGGGAAGTGACATGACCTTGGTCAAGGTGACCCTGAAGTTAAGGCAGTCTCTGAAAGGGCCAGCTGCTGACAGCACCCAGAGCTGGACAGCTAGTCCTTCTTTGCAAGCAAATCTGGGCAGTGTATCTCCATATCACTCACTGATATGGTGTGGATCTGTGTCCCCACCCAAATTTCATGCTGAATTGAAATCCCCTGTGTTAGAGGTGGGGTCTGCTGGGAGGTGATTGGGTCATGGGGGCGGATCGCTCATGAATGGTTTAGTTCCATCCTCTTGGTACTGTCCTCGGGATAGTGAGTGAGTTCTCGAGAGTTCTGGTCATTTAAAAGTGTGTGGCACCTTCCCCCTCGCAATTTTGCTCCTGCTCTAGCCATGTGACATGCTGCTCCCAATTTGCCCTCACCCTCCCTCCACTGCATGATTGATTGTAAGTTTCCTGAGACCTCCTCAGAAGCTAAGCAGATGCCAGCATCATGCTTCCTATACAGCCTGCAGAACCGAGGTCAATAAAACCTCTTTGTCAATGCAAGAACAGACTAATACACCCACTTACATGTATGTGACATCCTCACCATTGTGCTATTCCTTCCAAATCAGGAGAGAAAGCCCCAGAGTGAGTGAGATGCCCACATTTTGCATTTTTTCCTGGTGACTATATTCACACAGAATAATACACTGGCTAAGACTTGAGACTCTTTAGTCAGATCACCTGCCTTAGAACCACGGTCTGTAGCTCACTAGCACAACCAGATGCTCAGCCTCTCTGAGGTGCCTCTATTTTTCATTTTAAAAAGGGAACAATAGTAGTACCAGCTCATGCAGTTATTATAAGAATTAAATATGGCAATGCTGTAAGGGGCTTAGCTGCACTTCTTATAAATGCTCAGCACTGGTGCCTCTTACCATCTCTTCTTCATCCTCCATGATTGGCTAAACTGTAAATGTTGGGGGATGAGGGGAGATAGGGTCTCACTATGTTGCCCAGGCAAGGCTCAAACTCCTCTGTTCAAGTGGTACTCTCACCTCAGCCTCCTGAGTAGCAAGGATAAATTGGAATGTTATGGTAGGTTATACTTGTAATGACATTTAGGCGGGGGTGGGAAATGGAATGCTCTTGGGGTCCCAGTCATAGGTGAAGGCCATGAGATAAATACAATAAGCACCACCTAAAGGAAGCTGGAACTTTATTTTTAATGGTGAGAAACGCCACTCACACTTCACACAAATGCCAGGCCTCTCCTTTCTGTCCCCTGGTGATCCTAACTCCTCACCACACCTGTTGTTGAACAATGCAAGGGTTAGGGGCACTGATCCCCCAACATCCGTCCATGGAAGCTGTCAGGGCCAGGTCAATGTCCCTAAAGTGTATATATGCTTATATATACACACACACATATACATTGACCTTCCCTGTGAAACATTGCAAGGCCAGTCGTTGTGGCCTCCCCTCAGCTCCAATGGCTCCATACACACACCTGCTGCAACCCTCATCACACCACACTGCAGTTATTTAGCGGGTTTTGTCCACAGTCCTTCCCATGATTGTAGGTTTCCTGAGGCCTCCTCAGAAGCTGAGCAGATGCCAGCGTCATGCTTCCTATACAGCCTGCAGAACTGACATGTAAGTGGGTCTGTTCTTTTATTGACAAAAGAGGTTTAATTGACCTCAGTTCTACTACTTCCCTACACAGCTGGTAGACTGGGCACCTGAAGATTTATAGATTGACAGTACAGCCTTATTCAACTTCAAATCCTCAGGGCCGAGCACAGTGTTTGGTGAGTGATACTGCCTTCTGAGTGGGCAAGAAAGAGTCCATGGAAGCTTTAGGAGAGAGGAAGGGACCTATCCCATGATATGGAAAGAGTTTGTTCACCTCTGTGTTCCACAGCTCCAGGCTTCTGCTTGCTTTGCACTCTCCAGCTCCAAACTCTCTAAGAGAGAATCTCACTTCACCATCGCCCACTCTTCCCCTTTCTGTTTTTTTCCCAGGCTGCTAGAAATTGATTCCGTTAAACTGTGTTTTCATTCTATGAGGATCTGAACAGATCGTTTTGTTTTGTTTCTGAGACAGGGTCTTGCTGTGTCACCCAGGCTGGGGTGCAGTGGCACAATCACAGCTCATTGCAGCCTCAACCTCCAAGACTCAGGTGATCCTCCCACCTTAGCCTCCCTAGTAGCTGGGATTATAGCTTGATCCTCCTACCTCAGTGTCCCGAGTAGCTGGGGCTACAGGTGTGCACCACTGCACCTGGCTAATTTTTTTTTTTTGAGAAGGAGTCTTGCTCTTGTTGCCCAGGGTGGAGAGCAATAGCACAATCTCAGCTCACTGCAACCTCTGCCTCCCTGGATCAAGTGGTTCTCCTGCCTCAGCCTCCCAAGTAGCTAGGATTACAGGCGCCTGCGACCATGCCCAACTAATTTTTTGTATTTTTACTAGAGACAGGGGTTTCACCATGTTGGCCAGTCTGGTTTCGAACTCCTGACCTCAGGTAATCCACCCACTTCAGCCTCCCAAAGTGCTGGGATTACAGGCATGAGCCACCACGCCCGGCCGATTTTTGTATTTTTTGTACAGTTTTGTATTAAACTACTAAAAATTTTCACCATGTTGCCCAAGCTGGCCTGCAAGGCCCAATCTCAGGTGATCTACCTGCCTTGGCCTCCCAAAGGGTTAGGATTACAGGGGTGAGCCACCACCCCCTGCCTAGTTGTTTTTAAATCATGTTTTTCTGTTCATATTTGCTCCTTTTGCACTTGGTGTACAGGTGTAGAAATGATTCTCCAGATGACTAATGCCTCACTAGGAAGGTGTAGACATGTTGATATACTGTTTGCCAACCACGCCTTAGTTAAAAGTCTTAGAGTTTCCTGCCTTGACCCAGTGCAATAACATTACAGAATGTTAGTGTGACCTTTCCTTGCTGCAGTACAGCTGCATGTGTATGAAACCATCTTTGCTTTCTTTATTTCCTTGCATCCAACCAGCCTCATTCTCACACTTCATAGGCTCATAATGGAGGCCGCACATTTCCTGTCAAACTCTCTGGACTCTTGCTTTCCATTATGATGTAAGCAATTCTGATCCAGTATAGCCAAACTTCTGATGCAGTCTTTTCAGAGAAGGGAAAAGCCTTCAATTATTTTATTTTAAATTATATTAAATCAGTGGAAATTAAACTTTTTGTCATTCAAAAACATGACTTTCTCTATCACTGGAAAAAAATGATATCCCATCCTGATTCCCATGTAACATCTCCAAAAGTGGCATGAATGTTACTGTTGCATAGTAAGTTACATACACTTGGTATTATTTTGGCGGGAGGAGAGGTCCTTAGCAGCTGTCTTTATGTAAGTGGTTGTGCTTTGCTGCTGGCGCCCAGATCCAAAAACATTTCCCTAATTCTCATATAGCAGTTGAGTATACTGTTCTTAAAAGTAGAAATGAGTTACCTGAGGTCACTTAGCTAGAATAAAGTTGCTTCTGTAATTTATTGTGGATTAAGATTTTCTAGGTTGAGGTCAGGCGTGGTGGCTCACGCCTATAATCCTAGCACTTTGGGAAACCAAGACAGGTGGATCACCTGAGGTCAGGTGTTTGAGATCAGCCTGGCCAACATGGTGAAACCCCATCTCTACTAAAAATACAAAACATACCTGGGCGTGGTAGCATGCACCTATAATCTCAGGTACTTGGGAGACTGAGACAGAAGAATTACTTTAACTGGGAGGTGGAGGTTGCAGTGAGCCAAGATTGCGCCATTGCACTCCAACCTGAGCAACAAGAGTGAAATTCTCTCTCAAAAAAAGATTTTCTGGGTCAAATGTGATGGTGTGTGCCTGTAGTCCCAGGTACTCAGGAGGCTGATATGCTTGAGCCCAGAGGTCAAGGCTTCAGTGAGCTGTGATGGTGCCACTGCACTCTAGCCTGGGTAATAGAGCGACACTGTCTTAAAAAAAAAAAAAGATTTGCTTATAGCAATATATGCAGTATTACCACTTGTACCTAATAAATTTTAAATTTGCTGGTTGGGGATTACCTGATCTGTGTAAACTGAAGAAATACGCACAAGAAATGTAGTATATTTTCATTATATTCACATATGGATATGTACCAGAAGAGTTTATATAGTGAATTTGAGTAAGAAGTGAGAAAGCTGGTTATGAATATAGACTTTAATTTGAAATAATACCAACATCCTGAAATCATGGATTATCTCCATGGTTTTATCTCTTCCTTCCTGTTCCTTCCAGGCAACCAGCAAAGAAGTATAAACCTGTTCTACCTACAAAGATTAAGAATCCTGTGTAATCTTCAAAGGACCATAATTAGAAAGGAAAGGCAAGATTAGGAGTACCTTACTTGCATAAATACATAGCTGTCAAAATTCCCCCAAAGCATATTATATCAAAGCTCTCTAAATTTTCCATAGCAATTATTCAAAACTCACTGAAGTACAAGAAAAAATAAATAAATCTCTTCGAAGCCTCTGGGCCACCTGGATGACAAAGGAGCTCTTTAGGAAACTTGAGCTCACTATGGATTTGAAAATACACAGTTAAGAACATGTCAAAAGTTATCAGCAGTCCAGCTCAATTACACAAATCTTTTTTTGGACATTTCAACACTTCTTTCTGAAGAAATGAACATAAGCTGAGCACAGTGGCTCACACCTGTAGTCCTAGCACTTTGGAGGCCAACACAGAAAGATCACTTGAGACCAGGAGATTAAGACCAGCCTGGGCAACAAAGCGAGACCCTGACTCTATAAAAAATTAGCCAGATGTGGTGGTGCACACCTGTAGTCCTAGCTACTTGGGAGGCTGAGCCCAGGAGTTCAAAGTTGCAATGAGCTGTGATAGCACCACGGCACTCCAGCCTGGGCAATAGAGCAAGACCCCATCTCTAAAATTTTAAAAAGTAAGGGATGAACACAAGACTATTTTGAAAGATAATCAGGATTACTGGATTATGACATGTATAATAGGTATGTTGATTAATTTGATTGTGGTAATCACTTCAAAATGTATATATATATATCAAATTATCACATTGTATCCTTGAATATACAATTTTTGTCAATTATACCTTGATAAAGCTGGAAAAAATTACTTTTTTTATTAATAATGTAGGCAAACTAATGAAGATCATCAACTACTTTTTGTTTCTAAGAACACAATGGAAAAATGCCATTCATGACAAAAGTAGAAAAATCTGATTTTATAGTCCATTTGGATATAAGAATTTTCTACATGATTAAATTGAGGCATTGTTTTCAGAAAACTGTTGTGAAAATATACATGGTGCTTTAAAAAGAAGAGAAGGAATTTCAACCCTTTCCATGATTGTCTTAACACAGGGCCTTTTGTAGATGAGGTAAACACAACATAGAAAACTCAGAGCTCAGTTATTTATTCAACAAGTATTTTTTGTTGGCCTATGTAACAAACACTGATAGATTCTGAAAGCTGAATAAGACAGCAAAACCCCTACACTTTAGTAGGGCTTTGTCCCGCTAAGAAAAGGACTCTGACAAACCAATAACGCATGATTATACGGATGCTAATAAGGGCAATAAACAAAATTATGAGTAATAAGTGGGATAGAAGTTACATCGATGGCCTTTCATACACGCATTTCCCAATATTTACATTCTAGTAAGGTCCTCTCCTACTTTGACTCTGAACTTGGCCACGTGACTTACTTTGGCCACTATAACAGTAGAAGAATGATGTAAGCACAGGTTTCAAAAGCAGTTGCACAGGAGTTGGGAAGGGGATCGTGAAAAGCTTATTTAAGGTGACGTGGTCAGGAAAGACATCTCCAAGAAAGTGATGGGTAAGCTAACATCTAAAGAATGTTGGCCTTGAGGTCAGGAATTTAAAAAGGGAGGTAAGTTATGATGATGAGAAAAGAGACTGGGCAAGGTGCAGTGGCTCATGCCTGTAATCCTAGCACTCTGGTAGGAAGAGGCAGGCAGATGGCTTGAGCCCAGGTGTTCGAAAGCAGCCTGGGCAACATAGTAAGATCTCTACAAAAAATTAGCCAGGTGTGGGGTCACACGCCTGTAATCCCAGCTACCCAAGAGGTTAAGGAGGGAGGATCACCTGATCCTCAAGAGGTTGAGGCTCCAATGCAGCCATGATCATACCACCACACTCTAGCCTGGGTGACAGAGCAAGACCCTGTCTCAAGAAAAAAAGAAAAGGAAGAATCAGGGCAGATTAAGGCTTGAGGACCAGGGAATCAAGGCTTGAAACACTGTGGACCCAGCAGATGTCAATGGCAAACTTTTTGCATAATTTCTGCTTGAACTACTCTTATCCAGATACCACGATAAAACAATAGAAGTTCTAAAGATTCAGTAATTTTCTGGACAGACTCTCCACTTTATACAGAAATGTAGAAAAATCACTTAGTTAAAAATCAGCAACAACTTTAAGAGGGCCAGACAGCTTCCATTGTAGTGTCCTCGGAAGCCCTGGGTTGTCATGTTAAAGCCAGCTAACCTGCTGAAGAGATCACATGGAGACAGTGTTGTGCCTTCAATATTTACTATACTGAGAGGCCTTATGTGGGAAGAAAGGACCAGAGACACCAGAGAGAGAAGAGCCAACCATCTCAATATCCCATCTGAGATATGCTCAGATGGGATATTGAGATGGAGTTTAGCTCCACCTGCCCCACCAATAAATGCAGCCATTTGATGGACCACTGGCAAGAAGAGCAGAGGATATGCTCAGCTGAGCCCCATAGCAAATAAAAGAGTGATTATTTTAAACCACTAAGGTCAGGGTGATTGGTATGCAGTAATAAAAACTCTCATCCTGCCTCCTGCCTTCTTTTTTTTTTTTCTTTTTTTTTTGAGATGGAGTCTCACTCTGTTACTCAGGCTGGAGTGCAGTGGCACAATCTCAGCTGACTGAAACCTCTGCCTTTCGGTTCAAGCAATTCTCCTGTGTCAGCCTCTCAAGTAGCTGGGATTACAGGCACACTCCATCACTCCTGGCTAATTTTTGTATTTTCAGTAGAGACAGGGTTTCACCATGTTGGCCACTTCTGACCTCAAGTGATCGGCTTGCGTTGGATCCCAACGTGCTAGGATTACAGGCATGAGTTACCATGCCCGGCCCCAGCCCTTCTTCTTAAATGGAGGTGTTTTTTGTCCTCTGGAGGATATTTAGCAATTTCTAGAGTCAATTTTGATTTCACACTCTGGGGGAGTGATGCTGGCATCTAGTGGGTAGAGGCCAAGCATGCTGCTAAACATCCTGCAATGCACAGAATAAAGGACTATCTGGCCCAAAATGTCAAGAGCAAATTTCGAGAGACTCTGACCTAAACAAAGGATTTTGATGGGTGATTGTCAGTCTTCCTCAGAGGTTATGCCAATGTGTTTTCCCAAGAGCACTATATGACAATATCTATTTTCCTATTGCCTCACCTGCAGTAAATATAACCAGATATATACATATATAGACATAAATATATATAAACATCTATCTTTGTCATAGGAAAAAGTGATAGAATAACTTCAACATGTGTTTCTCCAGTAATAATTGAAGGTGAGTGTCTCTTTACATTTATAAGAGTCGTTTGTAGTTCCTTATCTGTGACCTATCTGTTTATATTCTTTGTTCATTTTTCTACATAGCTGTTGTTTTTTTTCTCATTCATTTGCAAAAGCTCTGTATGTATCAAGAAAATTATCAGCCAGGCGTCGTGGCTGACACCTGTAATCCCAGCACTTTGGGAGGCCAAGGTGGGCAAATCACTTGAGGTCAGGAGTTTGAGACTAGCCTGGCCAACATGGTGAAATCCTACCTCTACTAAACATACAAAAATTAGCTGGGCATGGTGGTACATGCCTGGTACATAATCCCAGCTACTCGGGAGGCTGTGGCAGGATAATCACTTGAATCCTGGAGGTGGAGGCTGCAGTGAGCCGAGATTGCACCACTGCACTCCAGCCTGAGCGACGAGCAAGACTCAGTCTCAAAAAAAAAAATTATGATTTGAGTTGAAACTATGCTTTCCCTGTTTAGCAGACAAATTAGAGTGGTAAATAGCTAAAATACAAACTATACCAAGAAAACCACATTTAAGTGAAAAGATATGTTTGTAAGCTATAACTTGAACCCGTGAAAGAAACAAACAAATGATGTGTCGAGAAAAATTGATTAATATTTGCTGCCAAGAACCAAACATTGGGATATAAAGAGAGCCAGAACATGTGAGGAGGGGGCTAAATGGACTCGGTGCTGCAAACAGGGAACAAGGAAGCCCCCTTTGAGGCCAGATATGCAGACTGTGAATCTGAGAGACTGAATTTCAAACTGCAGGTAATTATTTAAAATAGTAGCTGATACATACCATTGGTCAAAGATGAGACTCCAAGTTCAGGCTTTAAGTTACCTTTTACCTTTTGAACACTTGACTCTTCTCCCTCATTCAGCTCCTTGTAGTATAAAAGTAACTACCAGGCCTGGTAGTTATACACCTGTTGGGTATAATTATCCTCATTTCACAGATAAGAAAACAAGAGTCTCAGATAAAGTAGAGAAGGCCTATTTTCTTTCATCAGCTTTTAATCATCTGCAATATTAAAGAAAATAATACCTTTACAAGAAAAGCCTGGAGAAAAAAATCTTATTCACACGGAACACTGGAAAACCATCTTCAAATATATGAAGAGCTATTGTGGGGAGCAGAAATTAACCTATTCTCTGTTGCCTCAGAGGGCAGAATTGATAGCAGTAGGCAGAAGATCAATCTATGCAGAATACAGTTCAGTCTTTTGAAGAGTTTGCTGTTTTCATTTCCCATTGTATCCCCACTGTACAGCTCAGTGCTTGACACACAGATCTCAGCTCTCACTAGATAGATATTCATTGAATAAATAAATGAATAAAGCCAATTATAAGAGCTATCCAAAATGAAACAGGCTGCCTCAGGAGCACTCCATCCTGGCCGTGTTCAAGAAGAGGCTAAGCCAAGCATCTGATGGAGGGTTCAAATAAATGCATATTGAATTTAATTGTTCTTTTCTGAGTCTTCAGGAAGAAAAGTGACCCTAGGGAAAAATGCAGGCCAGATGTGATGGCTCATGCCTGTAATCCTAGTGCTTAGGGAGACCAAGGCAGGAGGATTCCTTGAGCCCAGGAGTTGGAAACCAGCCTGGGCAACATAGCAAGAATCCCATCTCTAAAATTTTATTTTTTTGAGACGGAGTTTCGCTCTTGTTACCCAGGCTGGAGTGCAACAGCACGATCTCGGCTCACCGCAACCTCCGCCTCCTGGGTTCCGGCAATTCTCCTGCCTCAGCCTCCTGAGTAGCTGGGATTACAGGCATGTGCCACCATGCCCAGCTAATTTTTTGTATTTTGAGTAGAGACGGGGTTTCACCATGTTGACCAGGATGGTCTCGATCTCTTGACCTTGTGATCCACCCGCCTCGGCCTCCCAAAGTGCTGGGATTACAGGCATGAGCCACCGCGCCCGGCCCAAATTTTTTTTTTTAAATAAATAGTTGGCTGGGCGCAGTGGCTCACACATGCAATCCCAGCACTTTGAGAGGCTGAGGCGGGTGGATCACAAGGTCAGGAGTTTGAAATCAGTCTGGCCAAGACGGGGAAACCCCGTCTCTACTAAAAAATACAAAAATTAGCTGGGCGTCGTGGTGGGCACCTATAATCCCAGCTACTCAGGAGGCTGAGGCAGGAGAACAGCTTGAACCTGGGAGGGGGAGGTTGTAGTGGGCCGAGATCATGCCACTGCACTCCAGCCTGGGCAACAGAGCAAGACTCTCTCTCAATAAACAAATAAATAAAATAATAAGCTGGGCATGGTGGTGCATGCCTGAAGTCTTAGCTACTTCAGGGGTTGAGAAAGGAGAATCTCTCAAGCCCAGGGTTCAAGGTTACAGTGAGCTATGATCATGCCACTGCACTCCATCCAACCTGAGCAAAACAGAATGAGATTCTGTCCCTAAATTTAAAAAGAAAGAAAAAACTACAAAAAGAAATTCCTTTTAGATTCGGTAAAAAACTGAATCCTTTTCCATTTAGTGTATTTCAAAAAAAGAAAAAAAAAAAGACTGAATCCTGACTCCAAAACTTCCTGTACCACAGAAGAAAGGAACTTCATAAGGGACCCTTGTCAAATGCTTCACTACTTGGGGAGTCATTGTTTCTGTGGGATAAAATTCTCCTCTCGACATTTTATATAGGCAAAATCAAGTAAAAGAGAATGTTATAAGCAGCCTGCCTCAGCAAGAAATAAAAAGAAGGGATAGTTCAAAAGGGCTTTGACAACTTATAAAGTATTATAGAAACTAACAATCATGACCAGGCACAGTGACTCATGCCTATAATCCGAACACCTTAGAAGACTGAGGCAGATTGCCTGAAGTTCAAGACCAGTCTGTCTGTGGAACATGGTGAAACCCCCATCTCTACCAAAAATACAAAATTTTTTTTGGGGGGGCCATACTTTTATTCTTGTTGCCTAGGCTGGAGTGGAATGATGCGATGTCAACTCACCACAACCTTCGCCTCCTGTGTTCAAGCAATTCTCCTGCCTCAGCCTCCCAAGTATTTGGGATTACAGGCATGCACTGCCATGCCGGGCTATTTTTTTTTATTTTTATTTTTAGTTGAGACAGGGTTTCTCCATGTTGGTCAGGCTCGTCTTGAACTCCCACCTCGGCCTCCCAAAGTGCTGGGATTACAGGCATGAGCCACCGCGTCCAGCAAAAAAATATAAAAATTTGCCTAGGGTGTTAGCACACACCTGTGGTCCCAGTTAGGAGGCTGAAGTGGCAGGATCCCTTGAATCTGGGAAGTCAAGGCTGCAGTAAGCCATGGTAGTGGCCCCACAGCCTGGGTGACAGAGCAAGACCCTGTCTCAAAAAACAAAACAAATAGATCACAATGTCTATCATCTGAGAGCTTACTATGAGGCAACCACTGTGAAAAAGTAAAGTGTCAATTAGAAAACGACTATCTTCCAGTATTTGAAGACGCTGGAGTCTAAGAAGCCCAAGTTCCAATCCTGACTCAACCATCTACTCACTATTTGTCTCTGGGCAAATTTCCCGAATCCTTTGTGCTTCAGTTTTGCCACAAGAAATCGATAAAATGGGGATAAATAATTCCACAAGGTTACAGGAAGGTAGCCAAAAATCTACCACAAGACCCAGTATATTTTTGGCACTACATTTCCTGCTTTCCCTATAATAATTGCATACTATAAGGAGCTGCATCTGATTGTTGGAATTGACCAAAGATTAATGTCTTGCTTCGTGAGCTAGGGAGTTTTCCATCCCTGGATGTGTTTATGAAGAGGCCAGACAGCTACATGCAAATAGGAACACTACAGAATGCTTGCTATGAGCTAGACACTGCTGTGTGTGCCTTACAGATAGAGATATTCATTCTGCTGATCCACACATTTCACACATGAGGAAACTAAAAGCACTAAGTAATTTGTATAAGATTATACAGCCAATAGGTGCCAGGAATGTGAACCAAGCGAGTCTTAGCTCTTAACTGCTTCACCAACTGCGTATAAGCAATAGTGACAAGGACATTCCACTATTATCAGGTGGGTGCTGGTGCCAATGACATCCCTTTCAGCACAGAGATCTATGGCCCTGTAATCTCAGTACAATGTGAACAGCTAAAGGGATTCAACTGTGACAGACTGAAAAACAAATGTAAATCAGGAGGCAAGAGATGCCCACACCTGGTGTGGCCAAAGGAGCAGAAGCTTCCAAGCCCCGACAGCGTATCACTCAGAGAGGGAGCTGCTCAGGCTGGGAAAGCACAGGTGTCAGGAGGCAGGGCAGCCACACATGTTTCCTACAGCCAGGCCCTAGGTGTCACCAGTGTGACAGGGCCACCCGTCATCCCTCCATTCTTTTGTAATTTCATTTACACATTTCATTTCGTGACAGGAAATAACACAGTCAGCAGCACAGTTGCTCACAGCATGTGCCGCAGGGGTGCTGACGCACGGAGGGTGGAAAGGGCGGAGGTGGGGCAACGAGCATTTGCGCCAGCATGTCACATACTGTCCTGACCTGCTGCTGGCTCTTCCTTGCCCCCTGAGCAGGTCTGGGGTCAAGACTCAAGTTGTTTGGAGCAGGGGGGAGCAAGAGGGGACTCACATCACTTACTCACCGCTTTGCTTTTAAAAGTTAGTATCACTAATTTAGATTTGAGGTTTGGATTTTTAGGGGAGCAAGAGGATTATTAGGGTCCTAAAAGGACTTTTCTTCCCTTGCTCCTCTCTGCCTTCAGCAGTACTTAGATGCTATATCTCGTACTAACCCCAAGTTGAAAGTGGTAAAGTCATTCTGCTGGAGAAAATAATAAAAATAATACTGACTGCCATGTTCATATTCAGTTTTTTTCTAGGAAAGACAAACATCGGTGGCTTTTAAATAACATTTTTGGGCTGGGTGCGGTGGCTCAGGTCCGTAATCCCAGCACTTTGGGAGGCCAAGGCGGGTGGATCACAAGGTCGAGAGATCGAGACCATCCTGGTCAACATGGTGAAACCCCGTCTCTACTAAAAACACAAAAAATTAGCTGGGCATGGTGGTGCGTGCCTATAATCCCAGCTACTCGAGAGGCTGAGGCAGGAGAATTGCCTGAACCCAGGAGGCGGAGGTTGCGGTTAGCCGAGATTGCGCCATTGCACTCCAGCCTGGGCAAACAAGAGCAAAACTCCAGCTCAAAAAAAAAAAAAAAAAAAGAAATCAGATCTCAGAGGAACTAATAGAGGGAAAAGTCACTCTTTACCACCATGAGGGCAGCACAAAGCCCTTCATGAGAGATCTGCCCCCATGATCCAAAATTGAGGATGAAATTTCAACCTGAGATTTGGAAAGGACAAATATTCAAAGTATATTAGGAATGTTAATGATGTTATATAAAGATAAAATTTTTAATCCACTTAGTTGTTTGGGGAAAAACAAAGAAAAAAGTTGTTTTTTTGGGGAGGGGGAGGAAGATGGCGCTCTAGAAGCAACTCACCACTGCAGCTCTCAGTCAAGACGCAGAGGGTAAGCAAACACCGCATTTTCAGATGGATCCTTATAGCCCACAGAGTGGGGAAAAAGCCCAGGTGTAAAAGGCACGCAGGACTCAAGCGCAGCGCTCTCCGTGGGCGCAGCCAGGCAGCCAGCACCACCGCAGCGGCCGGTGCACAAAACACACGGGTCTGGGCACCCTGTTAAACCGACAATTTGAGACTTGGGAGGGCAGATTGCTATGTTCATCTGACTGAACGGGTTTTGGACAGTGAACTAGACCAGGAGATTTCTGGGAGGTGAACTGTGAACCAGCACAGTGGGTGGCTGCACGGGAAATCACACAGATCCCGGTGCCCTTTCGGCCAGCAACTGAGGCACCTGGGAGAGAGTCAACCCTACAACTTAAAAAGAAAAAAAAGCAAAAAGGCTCGGAGGCAGGGAGCCAAGTGATCAGGCTCAATGGGTCCCACCCCAACAGGGACAAGCAATAAGTCGATTCGGAGGGCCGGGGTGTGAGAGTTCCACTGCGGGAAGAGCGGAACACATGACTGTGCATCTTGGTGGGGGAGGGGCGTCTGCCATTGCCAAGAGCTTTGGCCCCTACTGAGGTACCTGCCCACTGCTGACACAGTCAGCCATTGCCAAGGCAACCCGCAATAACAGAGAGACTCCACCTACAGGGCAGAGCCCACACCAGCAGGGCGGACGGAGCCCACAGCAAAAGGGCGAACCTCACGCCAGCAGGGCGGAGCCTTGGCAGCCAAATAGTGACTAGACTGCCTCCTAGCTGGGCAGGACAGCACAAAGGATACTCACAAATAAAGCCCTAACTCCCCGAGAAAGAGCATCTGAGGAAAAAAACCAGTTTCATGAGTTCTGCCACAACAG
>JAPYYA010002104.1:0-14379 GCA_028533165.1 Leontopithecus rosalia | reverse complement strand
ATTTCTGTGGAATCTGTGGTGATTTCCCCTTTATCATTTTTTATTGCGTCTATTTGGTTGTTCTCTCTTTTCTTTTTTATCAGTCTGGCTAGTGGTCTGTCTATTTTGTTGATCTTTTCAAAAAACCAGCTCTTGGATTTATTGATTTTTTGAAGGGTTTTTCGTGTCTCTATCTCCTTCAGTTCTGCTCTGATCTTAGATATTTCTTGTCTTCTGCTAGGTTTTGAGCTTTTTTGATCTTGCTCCTCTAGCTCTTTCGAAGGAGTGTTCTCGGGGGCTGCTGGGGGTCATTTCGGCTGGTTGGAGGCAGGCGTCTGTGAAGCCGGCAGTGGCTGCGATTCCGGCGGCTGAGTGGTTGAGGCATCGGAACTCTTGGGGTTGGACTGCTCCTGCTTGTTTGCCCATCCTGTTCTGTCTTTCGGCACTAGTGAGACATTGGGGTCAATGCCTTTGTTCTCGGCTTTCAGGCTTGGAAGGTTGGCTGGAGGTGGCATACGCCGGGCAATGGCAACTTTCCCGAGACTCTGCAGGCCATGGCGAGGGGCAACGCGGGTTTCTGGATCTCTAAGGACTTGCCCTTATACGTATCAAACAGGTTGAGCGAGGAATACTTCTTTCCATCCTTTCCCTTGGCAGTCGGCCCCGAGAGATCAGACATTGCGCTGGAAGCTCATTGAGTATGTTGGGTCCTGCAGGCACCTCCCCCAAAACGTGCCGGAGCCTGGCCGGGTGCGCGGGGATCCGGGACCGGGACCTAGGGGCTTCCCGGAACGGGATGGCTGTGGGGCGGGGGAGGATGATGGCGGATGGCGCCGGGTTCAGCTCCTCCCCACAAGTAACATTTTTAAAGTCTGTATAATATGCCCATCTATGTATATATCCTATTTTGCTTATTTTAACATTCCCCAAAATATCTTATGTAAAACACTAGTTCCACAGAATACAATTTACGTATATTAAGAGGACTATAGCATGCTGCATCTCCTACATGGCTTCATGGAGCTCTTTTTTAAGGATCTGTCAAAAGTAATGTTCCTCAGAACACTTTTTGGGGAACATTTTCTAGGGTGAATTCAAGCACTGCTCTAAGCCAATACTAAGAATATTGCACTGTTATTAGGGAAGGCAGTTGTCAATGGAAGGAATGATGAGTTCACAAGTTCTTGCCTCAGTGTGGAGTAGTGGAGGCCATGACCCATCTTTACCCTGGCAAAAGAACCTCCTGCAGCCCAAGTTTCTCCAGGGGAGATAACATGTAAGAATTTGAGACCAAAGGTTTTTCTTTTTTTTTTTTGAGACGGAGTCTCAGTCTGCCGCCCAGGCAGAGTGCAGTAGTGTGATCTCGGCTCACTGCAACCTCCACCTCCTGGGTTCTAGCAATTTTCCTGCCTCAGCCTCGGGAGTATCTGGGATTATAGGCACATACCTCCACACCTGGCTAATTTTTTGTATTTTAGTAGAGATGGGTTTCACCGTGCTGCCCAGGCTGGTCTCAAACTCCTGAGCTCAGGCAATCTGCCCACCTCGGCCTCTCAAAGTGCTAGAATTACAGGCCTGAGCCACTGCACCAGTGAGATTTTTCAAGTAAGAAAAGGTAATTTCACCTAATCTTGTCTGTATTCAAATAATCCTCAGAAACTTGATGGAGATATCTTCAGCACTGGCACATTGATAAGTTAGGCAAGTAAAGCCCTGGCTACCTCTCTCTGGAGAAATAACTAACTAACCTCTTCCCTGAATTCCAGTGCTGCAAAAGGTAGCAGGAGGGAGAGAATAAAGGAGAACTATTCTCTCCCTCTTTAGAGCCAACTAACATCCAGTGTAGATCAAACAGAACACAGGACAAATGTGTGTAGGGAAAATGGCAGCCTCACAATGTGATCCTCCAACAGAAACTGCCCTTCTTCTGAGCAAAATCCCATGTGCAGAGCAAATCTCCTGAACTAGAGAGGGTCTCCATCTCTACCTATAGTAGACTCTAGAGTTAAAAATAAGAGATTCATTGTGAAATTCAGAGAAAGTTCACTTGGGACCCTAATGCTAAGAGTTAAGACTTGAATCTTATGATGGCAGCATCTCAAATGGAGCAGGCAAAAATCAGTCCTTGTAATAATTCATTTCTGGGGCCCAAATAGGCTGGCCTTAGAGTAGAAAGAGTTCATATACAAAGGTTTCTGGTTTCAGTTCATTTCAAGTATTTTTCAGATATACAGGTTTTTTTACCCTATCCTCTTCCCTCCCTTTTTGTTCTCTGTGGCAGTCAAGGCTGAAAGACTTGCATATGAATTTTAGAGAAAAGAGAATCTTGGGCAGAGGCATTGGAAAAAAAATACTGACATCGAAGTAGAATAGATTACCCAAGACCAATGGAAAGCAGAAGTTTTCAAAGGGTAAGATTTCCAAGGAGAATCTATGACATAAAGGATTTCTGTGAACCCCTGAACAACACCCACAGCAAAGCAATAAGTAAGCTCTGAGATCCTGAAAGAACTTTAAAACAACAGACAAAATTCAAGGCCAGTTTTAATCATTTAGTGCTGTGCTCAGCCAAATTAAAGCCATAATCTTTAATAGCTTTAAATTCTGATTCTGTTCAGAATCGTCGTACCAGGAACTTGGAGTCAAAGGATAAATAGAAAGCCAAAGCAAGAAATTCTACATACATGATATAAGCAGAAGAAAAAAACCAAATACTAATAGCTAACATGTATTGAGTACTTATTATGTGTGTGGCACTATTCTATTTGCTTTGCAGGTAGGAGTTATTACCATACCCATTTGCAGGTGAGGAAACTGATACATGGAGAGGTAAAGTAAATTGTCCTCTGCTATATTTCTACCAAGCCACAGAGCAGCAATTCCCAGCCAGGTTTCCCAGCTCCACACCCTGAAGAAGAGAGCTTTAGAAAAGACCTGGGAACCGGGGGTACCACCTCTTCATGTCTCTACTTTGCAAGAAAATGGAGGTGTTTCGAGAATGTTTATAACAGAAAAGATAGGACAAACAGTACACAATATCCTGCCCTCTCACCCTATTCCCAGGTAGAGTGAGCTCTAAACGCTACCCTATGACCCACAGTGCTAGGGAGCGGCCATCTCTAACAGCAGAGTAGAAATGTCAGAGGCTCTTTGATGGAGGATCTGCCCTGCTTGTTGGGATCATTTCCTGTGGTGGCTACTCTTAGGATGACCAACCTGTCTTGGTTTGTCTGGGAATGAAAGTCCTGGGCAATTGAAGATATTTAATCACCTTAAATCTTATAACATCATTATGGCATAAGACATCCACCTAATTTTGTCTTCCTCTTAGAAATCAGGATGGAGCTCAGGGCGAAGCAAACAAATCTGGGAAAAGAATTTCTTTTCTTCACAGGGTAGAATGTCAGACCCATCCTGCCCAAGTGTGGTCATATAGGAACTATCCAGTGGCGGTATACACTGACAGAGGACATGGATCCTCATGTATATCATGAGTTCAAGTGTCTAAGAACGAAAGAGGATCGTGAAGATCTTACCACAGTCCAAAAGACTCATGCTGAATGAATGTCTCCTAGAAAATGAAACAAGTCTGACAGTTACACACATAAACCTGTCGTTTCAATGTTTGCTTGTGAAGGATATTTGTCCATGACATAATGAACAGAGAGTCCAAGGACAATTCACTAACCCTGTGTACTGGTAACACCATATGTAAATAAATTCCTCACTATTTCAAGAAAGAGTAATCAGAACACACAGCAAAAACAGTTTAGTAAAAATGCTGCAAAACATGGGAAAAGTAACACTGAGGATTGAGAAATCTTTGGATGACACAACTCTGAGAATTTATATATAGTCAGCAAACTGTACACTTTAAATGGGTAAATTGTAGAGTATTAGATTATACCTCAATAAACTTGAAAAAATAAATATTAAGAGGAAAAAAACCCTAGCCTCTAAAACCCCTCAAAAAACTTTAAAGCTTATTTAAATGTAATAACAGAAGGATAAGAAAAAAGCACCAAAGGGCCGGGCACAGTGGCTCAAGCCTGTAATCCCAGCACTTTGGGAGGCCGAGGCGGGTGGATCACGAGGTCGAGAGATTGAGACCAACCAGGTCAACATGGTGAAATCCCGTCTCTACTAAAAATACAAAAAATTAGCTGGGCATGGTGGCGCATGCCTGTAATCCCAGCTACTTAGGAGGCTGAGGCAGGAGAATTGCCTGAACCCAGGAGGTGGAGGTTGCGGCGAGCCGAGATCGCGCCATTGCACTCCAGCCTGGGTAACAAGAGCAAAACTCCATCTCAAAAAAAAAAAAAAGAAAAAAGCACAAAGAAAAAGGAGAACAAGAACAAGAATTAATATACTGAGAGTTTACTTCATGAAGTTACAAAATGAACTAAGTAATTCTAAGGAAAACTAGAGAGTAAAAATAATAAAGATAAAAGCCATCATCAGTCTATTAGAAAACAGATACCAGAGTTTGTAAATAAAGTTTAGTTTCTGATTATTGACCACTTCCTCTATTACTACATAACACACAAAAAAAGCTAAATTCATTTTTCACCAAATTGGGATAAAGGTACATTTGGGAAGATCTATTTAATATACAGTCTACATCATAGCATAAATAACTTGGTGTATGAGTGGGGTCAGGGCCACCACAAAACCACATGCAGACATTTTTTTAAAATATTTTTTAAGAGATACAGTCTTGCGATGTTGCCCAGGCTGGAGTGCAGTGCTGCAATCATAGCTCACTGAAGCCTCAAATTTCTAGGCTAAAGGGATCCTCCTATTGCAGCTTCCTGAGTATCTGGCACAACAGGTGTGTGGCACCACATCTAGCTAATTAAAAAGAAAAAAAAATCTTTTGTAGAGGCAGGGTCTCACCATGTTGCCTAGGCTGGTCTAGAACTCTTGGCCTCAAGTGATCCTCTGGCCTCAACCTCCCAAAGTTCTGAGAATATAACTGTGGGCTATTGCATCTGGCCAGACGTTTTATATAGCAGCAGAAATTAGATAATATGGAAGGAAAGTCTGTGTGACCACAATTTGAATTAAGACATAGTGGACACAAGAAAACAACAAGTTCTCCAAAAATATGTGCCCAAATAGAAATAATGAAAGCAGACTCTCCAAATAGTAGGCCGTGATGTGCAATTAACTTGCTTCTCATGTGGATAATTCTATGTAGCATGCTCCTGAGTATCAGGATTTATTCATCTGTGCCCCAGACATTAGAACTAAAAATATGGCACATAAACACTTTTATTTCAAAGCCAGAAATGTTAAAGACCAAAATTAATTCTATACTTATAGAAAATTATTATTACACTCATGTTATTTTTTAAAATTAAAAAATAACTTCACTTCCTATTGATATTAATTATTTTCTCTGTAGCATCCAGTAATAAAGCCAACTGATAAATAAATCCAAGAGCTGATTATTTCAAAAGTCAAGAAAAAGATGACACTCTTACCAAGCTAGTCATTTAAAAGACCAAAAAAGAAGAGTTAGAAAGAGGATACAATTAAAATGTGGAAGAGATTTGCATTACTTTTAAAGCCTAGGTAAAAATGTTAAATTTGAGCTAATAAGTTTGAAGATCTAGAACTTTAACATGTATCACAATCACCTACAGAGCTTATTAAAACAAGAGTTTCTGACTCAGTAGACGTGTAGTGGTACACACACACACACAATAAATCTCATTTCTAACAAGTTCCCAGGGATGCTGATGTTGCTGGTCTGGAAAATACTCTTTGAGAATCAGAGATAAGTAAATTGGAGCTATTTCTGTGAAAATATGAATAACTAAATGACTCAAGAAGTTTTAGATAATCTGAAAAACATAAAAAGTTATTGAGGAATTACTTTTTAAAGTGCTTTTTAAGGTAGAGAATTTGTCTGCTGAATTTTTATAAAATTATTAAGAAAAAGATGGTCTCCATGTCAGGACAACTATGCCTGAGCATTAAAAATTATGGAAAATTATTCAGTCCACTTGGAAGCTAGCATAACCCTAAATGCAAAACCTGAAAAAGCAAAAAATAAAAACAAAAACAAAAACTGTAAACCTGTGGTTGTTCAAGTATTATATAGTCATACAACCTTGTTGTTGATGTAATCTTATGTGAGAGGCTAATTCTTAAAGCAGATAAAAGCAGATATTCTCAACAAAGTGACTTCTCAGCTCTAGACGATGGCAAAAAAAAATGGTTAGTCACTTTAATTCAAACTCACACCGGAACACGGGTGTTATATGGACTACAGCATGAAAGCATATGAAAAGGTCCACAGTATAATAGGAAAAGTCTGTTTAAATTCCAAAAGGGAATTATTTACTGCATTCTGATTTTGCTAATGAAGAAGGTTAAAATCAATATTATGGCATTTATTTTCCATTAGAGTAATTAGAAGAGGCAATAGACTATCAGCAGAGGTGACTGAAATAAGCAATATGCATAACTTTTAAAAAGAGTACACAAGTATACTGAATACCCTGAAGAGACATGCTGAGTCATTAGCATTTTCTGCCAAGCGTCATGAAGATGGACAAAGCATAAGGGAAGTATTTTTCATCTTATGTATCAATGTATTAGGGAAAAATTTAGAAATATTATTTTCCCAATAGAGGTGAAAAGTGAATATGGACCAACACATACTAAAAGTCAATCTTCATTATTATTCAGGAAAGAATTCTTAATAGAAAGGTAGTTTTTCAGGACTTCCAGATGATTAAGGGAGTTCCACATCTGGCAGCAAAAGGACAGTAACTACTATCATGAGAAACAGTATAAAAGTATAAAACTCATTGAAAGAGTTGATGCACAAATGACAAAGAAAAAGAAGTCAAACCTGGGCCGGGCGCGGTGGCTCAAGCCTGTAATCCCAGCACTTTGGGAGGCCAAGGCGGGTGGATCACGAGGTCATGAGATCGAGACCATCCTGGTCAAAATGGTGAAACCACGTCTCTACTAAAGATACAAAAAATTAGCTGGGCATGGTGGCACGTGCCTGTAATCCCAGCTACTTGGGAGGCTGAGGCAGGAGAATTGCCTGAACCCAGGAGGCGGAGGTTGTGATGAGCCGAGATCGCGCCATTGCACTCCAGCCTGGGCAACAAGAGCAAAACTCCGTCTCAAAAAAAAAAAAAAAAAGGAAGTCAAACCTGATCACCACAGAATACCACCAAATCATACAGATAAACAATAAGAGAAAAACAAAGAAACAGAAGATATACAAAATAACCAGAAGCATAATATTTTAAATGGCAGGAGAAAGTCCTCACCTGTCAATTAAAACCTTGAATGTAAATGGATTAAATTCCCCAACTAAAAAATAGAGATTGACTGAAAGGATCTTTAAAAAATGACCAAATAATATACTGCCTACAAGAAACTCACTTCACCTATAAAGATAGAAATAATACAGAAAGTAAAAGGATGCAAAAAAAAGATATTCTACACAATCAGAACCAAAAAGTGAGCAGAAATAGCTGTAGTTACATTAGATAAAGTAGACTTTAAGTCAAAATTATAAATACAAAGAAAAGTATTCTATAATGACAGAGAATATTCAGCAAGAGGATGTAACAGTTGTAAATATCTATACACCCAACACCAGAGCATGAAGATATGCAAAGCAAATATTATTGAATATAAAGTGAGAGATAAACCCCAATACAATTATAGTTGAAGACCTCACTCTGCTCCCAGCTTTACACAGATCACCTAGACAGAAAGTCAACAAAGAAACATTGGATTAAAACTGTGCTATACATCAAAAGGACCTAACAGACATTTATAGAACATTTTATTCAACAGCTGCAGAATGCACAGTCTTCTCATTCTCCAGGATTGACCATATGTTAGGCTACAAAACAAGTCTAAACAAATTTTTTTAAATTGAAAACATATCAGGTATAATTTCTGACCACAATGGAATAAAACTACAAATCAAAACATGGGAAACTTTGGAAACAAAGTACAAACACAGAAATTAAGCAACATGCTCCTGAATGACCAATTGGTCAATGAGAAATTTAATAAGAAAATACTTTAAAATTTTCAAAATAAATGAAAACAGAAACACAATATGTCAAAACCTACATAACCAACCAAAAGCAGTACTAAGAGGGGAAATTTATAAGCAACTGCATCAAAAACATAGAAATATTTCAAATAAACAACTTAACAATGCACATCAAGGAATGGAAAGAACAAAAACAAACCAAATCCAAAAGTAGTAGAAGGAAAAACATAATAAAAATCAGAGCATAAATAAATGAAATGAAGACTGAAAAACTTACAAAGAATCAACAAAACAAACAGTTGGTTTTTGGAAAAGGTAAACAAAATTAACAAGCCACTAGGTACACTACTAAAGATGGAAAGAGAAAAAGACCTATATAAATAAAATGAAAAATAAGAAAGAAAACATTACAACTGATAGTATAGAAATACAAAGGATTATTAGAGACTCTTATGAACAATTATTACTAACAAATTGAAAAACCAGAGGAAATGGATAAATTTCTAGACACATACAACCTACCAAGATTGAATTAGGAAGATTAGAAAATATAAACAAAAAAAAGTGGATAATGAAACTTAAAAAGTAATAAAAAGTCTCCCAACAAAAGTCCATAATTGGATAGTTTCAATGCTAAATTCTCCCAAACTTTTAAAGAAAAGTTTATAATACTAATACTAATTTTTCTTGAACTATTCCAAAGTGTTGAAATAAGGGAAATTCTTCCAAATTCATTCTACAAGTCTAGCATTACCCTGTTACCAAAACCAAGCAAGGACACAACAAACTACTACAAACTAATATCCCTAATGAATATAGATGCAAAAATCTTTCAGAAAATACTAGCAAACAAAATGCAACAGCACATTAAGATCAAACGAGATTTATCTCAGGGATGCAAGAATGATTCATCATATGCAAATTAATAAACATGATATATTCCATAAACAATAAAGAACAGAAATTATATGATCACATCAATAGAAACAGAAAATGCATTTCATAAAATTCAGCATCCTTTCACTGTTAAAAACTCTCAATAAACTATGTATGGAAGGAATGTATATTAATACAATAAAGACTGCATGTGATGAACTCACAGTTAGTAGCATACTGAACAAGAAAAAGTTTAAAGCCTTTCCTTCAAGAACTTGAATAAGACAAGCTTGCTCACTTTCAGCCCAGTTATTCAACACAGTACTGGACGTCCTACACCGAACAATTAGTCCAGAGAAAGAAATAAAGAACATCATAATTGGAAAGGAAGATATCAAATTCTCCCAGTTCGCAGATGGCATAATCTTATATATAGAAAACCCTAGATTGAAGGGGGGAAGATGGCGCTATAGAAGCAACTCAGGATTGCAGCTCTCAGTCAAGACACAGAGGGTGAGTTCAGGCCACATTTCCAGATGGATCTTTGTTGCTCAGAGAATGGAGAAATTCCCAGGTGTAGGAGAGACATGGGACGCCAGCACAGCAGTCTCTGCTAACGCAGCCGAACGGCCAGCATTGCAGAGCAGCGGCACACTGCACAAAATGCACCGGTCTGGGTGCCCTGTTAAACCAGGAATTTAAGATTTTGGAGGGCAGATTAGCATATTCATCTGACTAAATGGGATTTGGACAGTGAGTCAGGCCAGGAGATTCCTGGGAGGTAAACTGTGAGACGGCACAGCGCATCACGGCACGGGAAATCACATAGATCCAGGTGCCCTTTCAGCTGGCAAATGAAACACCTGGGAGAGAGTCAACAGTACAACAACAAAAACAGAAAAAACGCTCTAAGGCAGGGAGCCAAGTGATCAGGCTCAATGGGTCCCACCCCACAGGGACAAAAAAATGGCAATTCGAAACGCTCAGGGTTGAGAGTTTCACTGCGGGCACAGCTGAACCCAGGACTATGCAGCTCAGTGGGGGAGGGGCGTCCGCCATTACCGAGACCTTCTGCCCCTAGTGAGGTACTCACACATTGCTAATGCAGCCAGCTATTGCCAAGGCAACCTGCCATAACAGAGAGACTCCGCCAATAGGGAAGAGCCCATGTCAGCAGGGTGGAGCCCACGTCAGTAGGGTGAAGCACAAAACAGCAGGACGGAGTGCACGGCAGCAGGGCGGAGCCCACAGCAAAAGGGCAGACCCCACACCAGCAGGGCGGTGCCACGGCAGGCAAATAGTGACTAAACTGCCTCCTAGCTGGGCAGAACAGAGCAACAGATACTCATAAATAAAGCCCCAACTCCCCAAGACAGAGCATCTGAGGGAAAAAAGGGGTTTTATGAGTTCTGCTGCAACAGACTTAAACGTATTTGCCTAGCAGCCCTGAATGAACAAAAAGGCTCACAGCTCAGCACTTGAGCTCCTATAAAGTACAGACCAACTCCTCGAGCAGCTCCCTGACCCCTGTATACCCAAAGAATCACCTCAAAAAGGACTGATCAGACTGACATTTGGCAAGCATCATTCTAGAACAAAGATAGAAGAAGAAACGGGTAGCATCCTTCACTGTTCCGCAGCTGCTATAGGTGTACCCCAAGCAAGCAGGGCCTGGAGTGCACCTCAGCAGTCTTACAGCAGAGGGGCTAGACTGTTAGAAGGAAAACTAAGAAACATAAATACTTCATCATCAACAACCTGAGCCTCTACTCAGAGACCCAAACAGAAAATCAGCAACTACTCAGACGACAGGTGGATAAATCCACAAAGATGGGAAGAAACCAGTGCAAAAAGAAGGAAAACACCCGAAACCGGAACACCTCACCATCTACAAAGGACTAAAACTCCTCACTAGCAATGGAACAAAGCTGAACGGAGAATGAGAGTGATGAAAGGACGAATCAGACTTCAGAAGGTGAGTAACGAGAAACTTCTGTGAACTAAAAGAACATGTTCTATATCAATGCAAAGAAACTAAGAACCTTGAAAAAAGATTTGAAAAAAGATTTGAGGAAATGATAACAAGAATGGACAACTTAGAGAGGAATATGAATGAATTGAATGAACTGAAAAACACAACACGAGAACTTTGTGAAGAATGCACAAGTTTCAACAGCTGAATTGACCAAGCAGAAGAAAGGATATCAGAAGTAGAAGACCAACTCAATGAAATAAAACGAGAAGCCAAGATTAGAGAAAAAAGCCCAAAAAGGAATGAACAAAGTCTCCAAGAAATGTGGGACTATGTGAAGAGACCTAATCTATGTTTGATAGGTGTACCTGAATGTGACGAAGAGAATGAATCCAAGCTGGAAAATACTCTTCAGAATATTATCCAGGAAAATCTCCCCAACCTAGGTACACAGGCCAACACCCAAATCCAGGAAATACAGAGAACACCACAAAGATACTCCACAAGAAGAGCAACCCCAAGGCACATAATCATCAGATTCACCAGGGTTGAAATGAAGGAGAAAATCCTAAGGGCAGCCAGAGAGAAAGGTCGGGTCACCCACAAAGGGAAGCCTATCAGACTCACAGCAGATCTCTCGGCAGAAACCCTACAAGCCAGAAGAGAGTCAGGGCCAATATTCAACATTCTTAAAGAAAAGAACTTTCAACCCAGAATTTCATATCCAGCCAAACTAAGCTTCATAAATGAACGAAAAATAAAATCCTTTGCGAACAAGCAAGTACTCAGAGAGTTTGTCAAAACCAGACCTGCTTTACAAGAGCTCCCGAAAGAGGCACTACACATAGAGAGGAACAACCAGCACCAGCCATTCAAAAAACATACCAAATGCTAAAGAACATCAACAAAATAAAGAATCAGCATCAACTAACGGGCAAAACAGCCAGCTAGCATCAAAATGGCAGTATCAAATTCACAAATACCAATATCAACCCTAAATGTAAATGGGCTAAATGCACCAATCAAAAGACACAGACTGGCAAATTTGATAAAAAGACAAAACCCATTGGTGTGCTGTATCCAGGAAACCCATCTCACATGCAAGGATACACAAAGGCTCAAAATAAAGGGATGGAAAAAGATTTACCAAGCAAATGAAGAGCAAAAAAAAGCAGGAGTTGCAATTCTCCTCTCTCATAAAATAGACTTTAAAGCAACAAAGATCAAAAGAGACAAAGAAGGACATTACATAATGGTAAAAGGATTGATACAAAAAGAAGAGCTCACAATCCTAAATATATATGGACCCAAGACTGGAGCACACAGATATATAAGGCAAGTTCTTAATAACTTACAAAGAGACTTAGACTCCCACACAATATTAGTGGGAGACTTTAACACTCCATGGTCAATTTTAGACAGATCAACCAGACAGAAAATTAACAGGGAAACTCAGGACTTGAACTCAGACCTGGAACAAGCAAACCTGATAGACATTTACGGAAGTCTCCACCCAAATCCACAGAATATACATTCTTCTCGGCACCACATCACACCTACTCTAAAATTGACCACATATTTGGAAGTAAAGCACTCCTCAGCAAATGCAAAACAACTGACATAATAACAAACAGTCTCACAGACCATAGTGCAATCAAGTTAGAACTCAGAATCCAGAAACTAACTCAGAACCACACAGCTTCATGGAAACTGAAGATCTGGCTCTTGAATGTTGATTGGATAAACAATGAAATGAAGGCAGAAATAAAGAAGTTCTTCAAAACCAATGAGAACAAAGACACTACTTAACAGAATCTCTGGGCCACATTTAAAGCAGTATCTAGAGGAAAATATATAGCAATAAGTGCCCATATGAGAAGAGTGGAGAGATCCAAAATTGACACTGTATCATCAACATTGAAAGAGCTAGAGGAGGAAGATCAAAAAGCTCAAAACCTAGCAGAAGACAAGACATAACTAAGATCAGAGCAGAACTGAAGGAGATAGAGACATGAAAACCCCTTCAAAAAATCAATAGATCCAAGAGCTGGTTTTTTGAAAAGATCAACAAAATAGACAGACCACTAGCCAGACTGATAAAAAAGAAAAGAGAGAACAACCAAATAGATGCAATAAAAAATGATAAAGGGGAAATCACCACAGATTCCACAGAAATTCAAACCATCATCAGAGAATATTACAAACAACTCTATGCACATAAACTAGTAAACCCGGAAGAAATGGATAAATTCCTGGACACCTGTGTCCTCCCAAGACTAAACCAGGAGGAAGCCAAATCTATGAATAGACCAATAACAAGGCCTGAAGTCGAGGCAGCAATTAAGAGCCTACCACACAAAAAAAGCCCAGGTCCAGATGGGTTCACAGTCAAATTCTACCAGACTCACAAAGAGGAACTAGTACCATTCCTTCTGAAATTATTCCAAATAATCCAAAAGAGGGAGTCCTTCCCAATTCATTTTATGAAACCAACATCATCCTGATACCAACAACTGGCAGAGACTCTACAAGAAAAGAAAACTTCAGGCCAATATCCATGATGAACATAGATGCAAAAATCTTGAACAAAATATCGGCAAACTGATTGCAGCAGCACATCAAAAAGCTTATCCATCATGATCAAGTAGGATTCATCCTGGGGATGCAAGGCTGGTTCAACATACGCAAGTCTATAAACATAATTCACCACATAAACAGAACCAAAAACAAAAACCACATGATTATCTCAATCGATGCAGAGAAGGACTTCGACAAAATTCAACAACCCTTTATGCTAAAAACCCTCAATAAACTCGGTATTGATGGAACGTATCTCAAAATAATAAAAAGCTATTTACAACAAACCAACAACCAATATCATACTGAATGGGCAAAAACTACAAGCATTCCCTTTGAAATCCAGCACTATACAAGGATGCCCTCTCTCACCACTTCTATTCAATACAGTACTGCAAGATCTAGCCAGAACAATCAGGCAAGAAAAAGAAATAAAGGGTATTCAAACTGGAAAGGAGGAAGCCAAATTATCTCTATTTGCAGATTACATGAGACTATATCTAGAAGAACCCACCATCTCAGCCCAAAAACTCCTGAAACTGATAAGCAACTTCAGCAAAATCTCAGGATATAAAATCAATGTGCAAAAATCACAAGCATTTCTATACACCAATAACAGACTGAAAGAGAGCCAAATCAAGAACGAACTGCCATTCACAATTGCTACAAAGAGAATAAAATACCTAGGAATACAACTAACAAGGAATGTAAAGGACCTCTTCAAGGAGAACTACAAACCACTGATCAATGAAATAAGAGAGGACACAAACAGATGGAGGAACATTCCATGTTCATGGTTAGGAAGAATCAATATCGTGAAAATGGCCATACTTCCCAAAGTAATTTACAGAATCAATGCTATCCCCATCAAGCTACCAATGACCTTCTTCACAGAACTGGAAAAACTACCTTAAACTTCATATGGAACCAAAAG
>JAPYYA010002103.1:0-14380 GCA_028533165.1 Leontopithecus rosalia | reverse complement strand
CTCCTTCCCTCCCTTCCTGCCTTCCTCCCTTCCTCCCCCCCCACCAAAAAAAAAAAAAAAGAAATAAATTAAAAAATAAAGGTACAGGCCTACCCCCCAGCCTCACTCAGGACCTAAATCTGGTAGGCTTGAGCCAACTGCCAGTATTCAGAGAATTTTTAAAGAATCATTAGGACAAATAGCTAATACATACGGGACTTAAAACCTAGATGACAGGTGCAGCAAACCACCATGGCACACATCCCCCATGTAACCAACCGACATGTTCTATACTTGTATCCAGGAACTTAAAGTAAAATTTTAAATTAAAAAAAAAAATCACGCTGGGCGAGGTGGCTCACACCTGTAATCCCAGCACTTTGGGAGGCCGAGGCAGGCAGATCATGAGATCAGGAATTTGAGACCAATCTGGCCAACCTGGTGAAACCCCATCTCTACTAAAATGCAAAAATTAGCTGTGCGTGGTGGCAGGTGCCTATAATCCTAGTTATTCAGGAGGCTAAGGAAGGAGAACTGCTTGAATCTGGGAGGTGGAGGTTGCAGTGAGCCGGGTTTGCACCACTGCACTCCAACCTGGGCAGCAGAGTGAGACTCAACCTTGGGGAAAAAAAGGAGGTGGGGATACAAGACATTTGCTTCCTTTCTTGCTCTCTGCCATGTGAGGATAAAGCAGATGGCCCTCTATGAACCAGGAGGTGGGCCCACCGCAAGAAACAACCATGCTGACACCCTGATCTTGGCCAGCTAGTCTCCAGAACTGGGAGAAATCAGTGTTTGTTTTTTAAGCCACCCAGTCTATGGCATTTTGTTAGAGCAGCCCAAACTAAGACACTGCCCCAATCATAATGCTATCCCTCTATGTTACCTTCAAAATGCTTTCAAAGTTTTGTTTTTTGAGACAGTCTGTCACCCAGGCTGCAGTGCAGTGGGATGATCTTGGCTCACTGCAACCTCCGCTCTCAGATTCAAGATATTCTCCCACCTCACCCTCCGGAATTGCTGGGACTATAGGTGCAAGCCACCATGCCCAAGTAATTTTTGTATTTTTAGTAGAGGTGGGGTTTCACCATATTGGCCAGGCTCTTCTCAACTCCTAACCTCATGGTCCACCCACCTCAGCCTCCCAAAGTGCTGGGATTATACCCAGCCCACTTTCAAAGTTTTGCCTTTCACAACTGGATCTTTAATCAACTGGCTTTTATTTTTGATATGATGTGAACTAGGGATCTAGTTGTATTTATTGCATATGGATAATCAATTGTGCAGACACCATTTGTAGAATATTCCGTCCTTTCCCCAATAATCTAAAAGGCGGCTTCTGTCTCAAGTTTCCATGTGTCATGGGTCTTTTGCGGGGTTCCTCTTCTCTTCCAGTGGCTGATATGTGCATCCCCTGAACACTTCACTGTTCTAATTCCTTTACCGTCATAGTATGCACACAAACTTCAACCTTCCATTACCCACTGACCTCTATGCCGTTCTTATTTTTTGAAAATATCTTACTTTAAGTTCTGCCAGAAACAGAGCGATGGCTTGATCTTGGCTCACTATCCCCTCCACCTACCAGGTTTGAGCAATTCTCCTGCCTTAGCCTTTCGGGTAGCTGGGACTACAGGCACATGCCACCATGCCCGCCTAATTTTTGTATTTTTTGTAGAGATGGGATTTCACCACATTGGCCAGGCTGGTCTCAAACTGCTGACCTCATGTGATCGCCCACCTCAGCCTCCCAAAGTGCTGGGATTATAGGTGTGAGCCACCACATCCGGCCAGCTACACTATTCTTGGACTCTTAATGACTACATGAATTTTCAGATCAGCCTGTCAAATTCCAAAAACAACTCTATTGGGATTTGTCTGGGAATTGCTTGAATTTATAGATTAATTCAGTGAGAAATAATAGGTTTATAGCATTGAGTCCTATCATTCATAATATATATGGCATATATTTCCATTCTTCAAGTCCATGGATAATTTTTATATTTGTCTTAGTCTTTTTGTAGTGCAAAACACCTGAGACTGGGTAATTTAAAAACAGCAGAAGTTACTCTCTCAGTTCTGGAGGGTGGGAAGAAGATCAAGGCTCCAGTGGATACAGTGCCTAGTCAGGGCCTGGTGTCTGCTTCCAAGATGGTACCTTGAATGCTGGTTCCTCTGGAGCAGACAAATGCTATGTTCTCATGAGGCAGAAGGAACAGATTTACCACCACCTCAAGCCCTTTATAAGGCACTAATCTCATGAATGAGCACTCACCTTACTGACTTACTTCTTAAAGGCCCCACTTAATACTATCATCCTGGCAATTAAGTTTTAACAGGAATTTTGGGAGACACATTCCAGCTATAGCAATACTCTTCATGAAAGGTCTGTGTACATTTTGCTAGATATATTCTCAGGGTTTTGTTGCTACTGTGAATAGAATCTCTTTTTCTATTACATTTTCTAATTTGTTATTTCTGATGTACATGAATGCTAATAGTTTTTTTTCAAAGTTGATCTTGAATTCAGAAAACTTGCAAAGTCTGTTACTAGTCCAACTAATTTATCAGTATATTCTCCTGGATTTTCTGCATAGACAATCATATGGTCTGCAAACACAGGTAGTTTTCTTCTTTCCAATTAAAAACATTTTATTTTCTTCATATGTTTATTTTTTCTTCTTCCTCTTTTTTTGAGACAGAGTCTCACTCAGTCACCCAACCTGGAGTGCATGGCTCACTGCAACCTCCACTTCCTAGGTTCAAGAGATTCTCCTGCCTCACCCTCCTGAGTAGGTGGGATTACAGGAGCCCGCTACCATGCCTGGCTAATTTTTGTATGTTTGTTAGTAGAGACAGGGTTTCACCATTTTGGCCAGGCTTGTCTTTAACTCCTGACCTCAGGTGATCTGTCCACCTAGGCCTCCCAAAGTGCTAGGAGTACAGGTGTGAGCCACCGTGCCTGATTGATTTACCTCCCTCCTTCCCTTCCCCTCTCCCATCCTTCTTCCTCTCTCTCTCTCTCTCTCTTTCTTTTTTTCAGAGTCTCACTCTGTCACCCAGGCTGGAGTGCAGTAGCATGGTCTCCACACACTGCAACCTCCACCTCCCAGGTTCTAGCGATTCTCCTGCCTCGACCTCCCAAAGTACTGGGAGTACAGGTGTGAGCCACCGTTCCTGTTGATTTCTCTTTCTTGCAGAGTCTCACTCTATCTCCCAGGGTGGAGGCCAGTGGCATGATCTCCACACACTGCAACCTCCACCTCCTGGGTTTAAGTGATTCTTCTGCCTCAGCCTCCCAAGTAGCTGGGAATATAGGCATGTGTCATCACACCCAGCTAATTTTTGTATTTTTAGTAGAGATGTTTCACCATGTTGGCCAGGATGGTCTCCTGTTTCTAACCTCAGGTGATCCACCTTCCTCAGCCTCCCAAAGTGCTAGGATTACAGAAATGATCCATCTCACCTGGTTGATTTATTTCTATTATAGGTTGGCTCACATACATTTCTGATGTTGGGCATCTCATAACCTTTAAAAAAAAAAAGGCAACTTCCTATGTATCAACTAAACACATTGCCTAGGACTTCCAGTGCCATGTTCCATAGAGACAGTGCTAGAAGCCAACCTTGTCTACGTCCTAACTTTGATGAAAATTCCTTCTAAAATTTTACCATTAAGTGTGATAATTGCTGTATACTAAGGAAAATAGGGCCAGGTGTGGTGGCACACACTTGTAATCCCAGCACTTTGGAAGGCTTGTGGGGAGGATTGCTTCAGCCTGGAAGGGGGAGGCTGCAGTGAGCCGAGATCTTGACACTGCACTCTAGCCTGCGTGACAGAGACTTTTTCTAAAAAAAAAAAAAACCCAAAAAACAAAACAAAAAAAGGATGCTAGCTTGCTAATAGTGCATTATGTGTTGACTCTGCCCTTGCATTATTGTAATAAAACCTAATTCGCCATGATGCATTATTTGTGTGTATGTACATTACTGTATTCAACTTGGTATTCTTTTATATAAAATTTGGAATTCATGTTCATAAAAGTTAACAACAGCTAACTTCTATTTGGTTAGAAGTTAGAGTTTTGGATATTGTTAAGTTACTTTCCTTGAATTATTTCATTTCATCCTAGAAGACTTATTGTAAAGGTTATTTCCCCTTTATATATGAGGAAGTTAAGATGCAGTGAAGGCAAATCATTTTCCCTAATGTCACAGGGAAGGTAGGTGATGGCAGTAGAAATACAAATCCGGATTGCCTGGCTCCAGAGGCTGTGCACTAAGCACTGCCCTGCACCCTCTCCTTGTGACAAAGACCCATCATTCAGACTGTTCTCTCGTGAACTTTCCTTGTACATCCTTGTTCCAGTTTTCCACCAAGATTATATTATTCTCAATGGATAACTAGATATGTCTTGTTTTTCTTTTATTATACAAATACTCATCAAACTTTTATAAAAACCTACTCTATCCTACTACCTTTGCTAGCCTGACTTCTACAGTTTTACAGTGGCCTCCAGGTTTTACAGCATTTACAAGCTCCTGTCCTGGGGATACTGGGGAGGTATACACCCCATAAAGCCAGGGATACAGACACAGATCAGCAGCAGACACCCCCACCCTCCAGCATCCTTTCTTTTTGTTGAGACGCTGTCTCGCTCTTGTCACCCAGACTGGAATGCAGTGGCATGATCTCAGATCACTGCAACCCCCGCCTCCAGGGTTCAAACGATTATCCTGCCTCAGCATCCCAAGTAGCTTGAATTACAGGCACCTGCTACCACACCAAGCTAACTTTTTTGTATTTTTATTAGAGACAAGGTTTCACCTGTCCTCATCAGAATCACTGGATCATGACTGACCCCTAGAGGCGGCATCTCTGCTCAACTGTCAGCCCATGGGCTGGAATGTGACCGCCAAAGCTGCTGTAGAAGCTTCCTCCCATCCTGGACCACGCTTGCCATCTGTGGGGGATAGTCCTGTCCTTTGTCTTGTTAGCCCAGCCAGCCTCACAGGCATTCAGCAGATTGGAAAGCCTAAGCATGTGCCGGGCTGGGCAGGCCACCTCCGTGCCTTTTTTGGGGGGTGAGCTAACGTGCATTCCAGCCCCTAGCATGCTGCTGTTTATTCCCACCCCTCCTCCCCGCCCCCCTACACACTCATAAGTACAAACACAGGCACAGTCACGGGCACACACCGCCCTGTACAGCACCATTTCCTGCTTTTGCAGGGCGGTCTCCTTAATGGGGAAGTTAATGAGAGACTAAAGAAGGCTCAGGGGTCAGGGAGGACCTCTGTTGGAAAGAGGCTCCTAGACCCAGTTCTGCCTCTGACTTGCTGGGGGGTCCGTGAGAAAGTTACTTCCCCTCTTTGGTCCCAGTTTCCCCAGCTGAGAAATGAGGGGTTGAGCCAAATGGTCTAAGGTTCTGGGAACCTCTTAAGTCAGAGCCCATAGCTGGTGGTCAAGATGAGGGAGAAGCCCTTGGGGTCAGCTGAAACCTGAGAGGCAGGACAGACCCAAAGGTGAGCAGCCTGAGCACATCAGGTGGGCCCGGAGCTGGAGCATGAGCCCCACAGCCTGCACAGCAATCCTAGACTTGGGAGCCAGCCGGTGGGACTTCAGAGATATGGGGTCCAGCCTCCCCTAATGTTGCAGGGCTGGGGGCTGGGAGCTGCAGGTTCTGACCCCACAGTTGCTTTAGACATGCCAGATGAGCTGGGGCAAGACACACCCCTCTCTATGAAATGAGCAGTTAGTCCAAATAGATATGCCATGAAGTTCTGTGGAACAAACCCAGCTATACTCTGGGGATAGACTGGCTTCCAGGTACTCAAGCAGCTGGCCTCTGGGGGAGCGGAACCAGGTATGAGAGGCAGGATTCAAAATCTAGGCCCAGCCTCCATGGGAACCCCCTCTGGAGAGCCCAGGGCAGTCCCAGACGTGCAGCAGGCAGCAGGTGCACTAGGAGCATGTTTCACAAGGCACCCAATACTGCATCTGTTCAGAGGCAGCCAGCTGGAAAGTGGATGCAGTAGGAAGGGTGGCGGCTGCTCCACACGGCCAGGACTCCAGCCCAGCACCCACCCAAGTCTGCCTCAGGCCTGCTCAATCCATACTCTGGGCCCTCTGGGCCCACCAACAGAGCAAGGGCTTTGGGGTGACTGGGTGAGCTGGCCCTTGTGGGAGGATGTAATTGACTCCTGAGCTGGGATGGCCAGGCAGCCTCTCACCTACATCACCACCCCCACGTCTCCAGCCCCCTCATTCCCCAATTCTCCCACCTGCTCCCCTGCCCCGGCACTTGCCTCTGCTCACTCTCATCTCTTTTCCTGCTCCCAGGCTCACCTGCTCACATGTCCTTGACTTTCCTCTGGGTCTCCTTCTTTCTAAGCCGAGCCTCTCTACTTGACACATTCCCCCCATGACACCAGAGTACACAAGCTTAAATCCCTGCACCTCACCTTTACTCCCAGGCATGGGAGGGAGATGACATGAAGACTCAAACATCACTTGGCAAAAGATCTGGAGTACGCAGAGGGGCAGATCTGAGGCTGTGGAAGCTCTGGGGGTTCCCTGCAGGAGGCTGCATTTAAGCTGACTCTTGAATGTGGCTCTGAGCTGAGACCTCTCCCTGAAGATCCGGACCAGGAGCCAGCTGCCAGCTGGACCCCTCCATTTGGTGTCTCAAAGGAAGATTGCCCTCTGGAGGTCTAACTCTGAACCCAGAAAATTCCCCCATCTCAGCCCTGTTTCTCTTACGGAAATGACCATCTCATACCCAGCTATTTACCAAACCCACATTTGAGAAAGGGGGCTCCTGCCCTGCCCTGTGCTGTGAGTGCTCTGGATGAGCCAGTGCCAAGGGGGAAAGAGCTCGAAACGCCAAGCCAAACTATGTGAGGCTTAACTCCAACTTTAGCTCTGAGAGCTGTGGGTAGGGAAGGGCCCTAGTCCAGTTTCCTGTAGAAAGACCAGCCTGCCACTGTCTGGTACATGGATGGCAGGGGCAGAGTATGGATGGAGAGACAAGGAGAGCCAGGCTGGGGAGGTATGGACATGGCAGCCCCTGCAGGTCCAGCTCCTGCGTCCCAGTGAGTGGCCTCTGCAGGCCCAGCTCGTTCCTCACAGCGGCCTTCCAGGCCCAGTTCTTGGAAGCCTTTTGGCAGGCCCGCCAGGCCCAGCTCATGCTTCTCGTGGCCTCTCCAGGCTGAGGTGCTGCCTCCTGGCTTCCTCTCCAGGCCCAGCTCTTCCTCCTGGATGCGTCTATAGGCCCACCTCCTGTCTCACCTCGCAACAACCTCTGTGGACTCAGCAGCTCCCGCCCAGCTCCTGGTGGCCTCTGTAGGCCCGAAAGGTCCTCAAGTCAAGCTCTCCAGGCCCACCCAGCTCATGCCTCATGATAGCCTCTCCAGACTCAGCTCCTGCCATCCGATGGCATGTCCAGGCCCCAAACTTCCTCAAGTCGTCTTCTCTCTGGCCGGCTCCGACCTCCTCCCAGTGGCCCCGGAAGGCCTAAATGGCCCTGAAATTCACTTCTCCAGGCCCAGCTCCTGCCCTCCCAGAGGCCTCTCCAGGTGTAAAACTTTCTGATGTGGGCCACTCCAGGGCCAGCTCCTGCCTGCCGTCCGGCCTCTCCAGGCTCGGCTTCTGCCTCCCTCATGGCGGCCTCCCCAGGCCCAGCTCTTCTTCCTCTCTGGGTCTACAGGCTCAACTCCTACCTCGCAACAACCACGTTTGTCCCAGCTCCTGCCCAGCTCCCAGCAGCCTCTGTAGACTTTAGTTTTTTTCAAGTCAGGCTTTCAAGGTCTTCCTTCAGCCTACCAGCAGCCCAGACAGATCCAGCTCCTACCTGACCACATCCTCTTCAGTGCAGCTATTCACTATATGGGCCTTTTCTGGCCTTGTTACTACCTGTTTTTCAGCCATTTTGGCAGGTCTTTCATTTGTCTCACAGTGGCCTCTTCAGCCCCATCCTCAGTGTCACATCTGCCTCTCAAGATTCAGCTTTTTCTTTTCACAGCAGCCTTTCTTATACCAGCTTGTGCCTCATCATGGCCTCTATAGGTTTCTTTCTGCCTCTTAGTGGACATTCCAGGTTCGTCTCCTGCCTCAGGGTGTTTTTTTCTGTCCTGCATTTGCCTCACAGTGGCCTCTTCTGGATCCAGCTCTATAGGTTGTTGATTGTCGACATCACCAAAAAGCCCAAAGGTTCCCTGGAATCTCATTTGTTCACTTTTTTAGCAGTGTGCCTTAGCTAAACACCTGTCTCTACTTTTAACCTGGAGAGTGTATTTTTGACAGATTTGTAGTAAATTCTTCCTGTGTCTTTTTACAGTGATGTTTCTTTTATTTAGTGTCTCATGGTTTTTTTTTTTTTTTTTTTTGTCTCCTGGGGGTTCAGAGGGGAAGAGGCCTCTGCTTGGGCTCTTTGTCTTTGCCCTGGATGTGGTAGCTCCTCATTTCATGTCCTCTTTTTTTATATTTTTTATAGTTAATTTTTTTTTCCTTAGGGTCTTGCTCTGCCACCCAGGCTGGAGTGTCATCACGTGATCATGGGTCCACTGCAGCCTTGGCCTTTTGGCCTCCACTGATTTTCCCAAGTCAGCATTTTGAATAGCATAGACTACAGGCATACCATCTCTGACTAATTTCTCATTTTGTTTGAGAGGTTGGTTCTCACTCTGTTGCTTAGACGGGTCTTAAAACTTTTGGACACAAGCAATCCTCCTGCCTGGGCCTCTCAACATGCTCAGATTACAAGCATGAGCCATAATCCATGGCCTGTCATTTGCTTGCCATGAAGTATTAAGAATTTCTGAGACAGATCAAAATAGCCAATTAGGAGCAGCTCAGGATGGCAGCTCCCAGCGAAAGCACAGAGGGTGAGTGGACACTGCATTTCCAGACAGATTTTTATCGCCCCCAGACTAGGAGATTCCCAGGCAGAGGAGCCCCACGGGTTGCCAGCGTGGCTGTTTTGGCCAGCGCAGCAGGTCTCCGCAAAAAAATACACAGTCCAAGCACCATTTTAGCTGGCAATTGGAGCTCCTGGGAGACAGAGTCCCCCAGTCAACTGATAAAAAAGGGGACTGAAACAGGGAGCCAGGCCAGAAGATTCCTGGGCAAAAAAGCACCACTAATCTCAGCACAGCTGTTTAGGCCAGTGCAGTGGGTCACTGCATGGGAAATCACACAGATCCCGGCGCCTTTTCAACAGGCAACTGGAATACCTGAAAGACAGAGTCACCTGTTCAACTGAAAAAAAAAAGGGGGTCTGAGGAAGGGAGCCAGGTGATCAGGCTCAGCTGGTCCCACCCCCAGAAAAAAACAGCCATCTGAAAGGCTCTGGATTGAGAGTTCCACAGCAAGCACAATTGAACCCAGAATGGTCCTGCTCTGTAGGGGAGAAGCATCCACCATTACCGAGGCAGTCCAACAGTATGGAGGTAGTCTGCCATTGCCGAGGCAGCCCACCATTACAGAGAGAGTCCACCATTATAGAGGTGGGTGGCCATTGCTGAGGCAGTTCTAACTATACCTGTATAAACAGGCCTGCAGGGAAGTTCACACAGCAGCTGGGCGGAGCCCACAGCAGTTCAGCAAAGCCTCTGCAGGCAGATTGTGACTAGGCTGCCTCCTTGCTGGGCAGGACAGCCCTGAAAAAAGGCAGCAGCATGACAGAAACTTATAAGTAAAGCCCTAACTCCTTGGGACAGAGCACCTGGGGGAAAACAAAAAAAGGCATTTATGAGTTCTGCTGCAGCAGACTTAAACGTACATGCCCAGCAGCTCTGAATGAACAATGGAGATCACAGCTCAGCACTTGAGATCCTATAAAGGACAGACTGTCTCCTCAAGCAGCTCCCTGACCCCTGTATATCCAAAGAGTCACCTGATAAAGGAGAGCTCAGACTGACATGTGGTGGGTATCCTTCTGGAAAAAACATAGCAGAAGAAGAAACTGGCAGCAGCCCTTACTGTTCTGCAGCTGCTGCAGGTGATCCCCAGGCAAGCAGGGCCTGGAGTGGACATCAGCAGTCCTATAGCAGAGGGGCCTGACTGTTAGAAGAAAAACTAAGAAACAGAAATAATTTCATCATCAACAAACTGGATGTCCACTCAGACACCCAATCTGAAAGTCAACAACTACAAAGACGGCAAGTAGATAAACCCACAAAGATGGGAAGAAGCCAGTGCAAAAAGGATGAAAACACACAAAACCAGAATGTCTCTCCTCCTACAAGGGATCACAACTCCTCACCAGCAAGGGAACAAGGCTGGACGGAGAATGAGTGTGATGAATTGATAGAAACAGGCTTCAGAAGGTGGGTAATAAGAAACTACAGTGAGCTAAAAGAACATGTTCTAACCCAATGCAAAGAAACTAAGAATGGTGAAAAAAGATTTGATGAAATGCTAACGAGAAGAAACAGCTTAGAGAGGAATATAAGTGAATTGATGGAGCTGAAAAACACAACACAAGAACTTCGCGAAGCATACACAAGTTTCAACAGCTGAATTGACCAAGCAGAAGAAAGGATATCAGAGTCAAAGACCAACTCAATGAAATGAAATGAGAAGGCAAGATTAGAGAAAAAAGGGTAAAAAGGAATGAACAAAGTCTCCAAGAAATATGAGACTATGTGAAAAGACCTAATCTACGTTTGATAGGTGTACCTGAATGTGATGGAAAGTGAATCCAGGCTGGAAAATAATCATCAGGATATTATCCAGGAAAACTTCCCCAAACTAGAAAGGCAGGCCAATATTCAAGTCCAGGAAATACAGAGAACACCACAAAGATATTCTTCAAGAAGAGCAACCCTAAGGCACATAATCATCAGATTCACCAGGGTTGAAATGAAGGAGAAAATGCTAAGGGCAGCCAGAGAGAAAGGTTGGGTTACCCACAAAGGGAAGCCATCAGACTCACAGCAGATCTCTCTGCAGAAACCCTACAAGCCAGAAGAGAGTGGGGGCCAATATTCAACATCTTAAAGAAAAGAACTTTCAACCCAGAATTTCATATCCAGCCAAACTAAGCTTCATAGGTGAAGGAAAAATAAAATCCTTTGCAAACAAGCAAGTACTCAGAGATTTCATCACCACCAGGCTGCTTTACAAGAGCTCCTGAAAGAGGCACTAAAGATAGAAAGGAACAATCAGTACCAGCCACTCAAAAACATACCAAATGGTAAAGAGCATCAACACAATGAAGAAACTACATCAACTAACAGGCAAAACAGCCAGCTAGCATCAAAATGGCAGGATCAAATTCACACATAACAATATTAACCCTAAATGTAAATGGGCTAAACGCTCCAATCAAAAGACACAGATTGGCAAATTGGATAAAAAGCCAAAACCCGGTCGGACGCAGTGGCTCAAGTCTGTAATCCCAGCATTTTGGGAGGCTGAGGCCGGTGGATCACGAGGTCAAGAGATCAAGACCACCCTGGTCCAACACAGTGAAACCCTGTCTCTACTAAAAATACAAAAAATTAGCTGGGCATGGTTGTGTGTGCCTGTAATCCCAGCTACACTGGAGGCTGAGGCAGGAGAATTGCCTGAACCCAGGAGGCGGAGGTTGGGGTGAGCCAAGATCACGCCATTGCACTCCAGCCTGGGTAAAAAGAGCAAAACTCCATCTCAAAACAAAACAAAACAAAACAAGCCAAAACCCATTTGTGCACTGTATCCAGGAAACCAATCTCACATGCAAGGATACACAGAGGCTCAAAATAAAGAGATGGAGGAAGATTTACCAAGCAAATAGAGAGAGAGAGAGAGAAAAAAAAAGCAGGAGTTGCAATTCTCGTCTCTGATAAAATAGACTTTAAACCAACAAAGATCAAAAGAGACAAAGAAGGACATTACATAATGGTAAAAGGATCAATGCAGCAAGAAGAGCTAAGGATCCTAAATATATACGCACCCAATACAGGAGCACCCAGCTACATAAGGCAAGTTCTTCATGACTTACAAAGAGACTCAGACTCGCACACAGTAATAGTGGGAGACTTTAACATCCCATTGTCAATATTACATCAATGAGACAGAAAACTAACAAGGATACCCAGGAATTGAACTCAGACCTGGACCAAGGAAACCTAACAGACATTTACAGAACTCTCCACCCAAATCCACAGAATATACATTCTTCTCAGCACCACATCACACCTAGTCTAAAACTGACCACATAATTGGAAGTAAATCACTTCTCACAGCAAATGCAAAAGAATGGAAATCATAACAAACAGTCTCTCAGACCACAGTGCAATCAAGTTAGAACTCAGAATTCAGAAACTAACTCAGAACCGCACAGCTTCATGGAAACTGAACAACTGGCTCTTCAGTGTTGAGTGGGTAAATAATGAAATGAAGGCAGAAATAAAGATGTTCTTCGAAACCAATGAGAACAAAGTCACAACATACCAGAAACTCTGGGACACATTTAAAGCAGTCTCTAGAGGAAAATATATAGCAATAAATGCCCACATGAGAAGCAAGGAGAGATCTAAAATTGACACTCTATCATAAAAATTGGAAGAGCTAGAAGAGCAAGATAAAAAAACCTCAAAACCTAGCAGAAGACAAGAAATAACTAAGATCAAAGCAGAACTGAAGGAGATAGAGACAAAGAAAAAAAAACAACCCTTCAAAAATCATTCCAGGAGCTGTTTTTTTGAAAAGATCAACAAAATAGACAGACCCCTAGCCAGATTAATAGAAAAGACAGAATAATGAAATAGATGCAATAAAAAACGATAAAGGGGACATCACCAGAGATTCCACAGAAATTCAAACCATCATCAGAGATTATTACAAACAACTCTATGCACATAAACTAGTAAACCTGGAAGAAATGGATAAATTCCTGGAAACTTGCATCCTCCCAAGCCTAAACAAGGAAGAAGTCAAAACCCTGAATAGACCAATAACAATGTCTGAAGTTGAGGCAGCAATTAAGAGCCTACCACCCAAAAAAAGCCCAGGTCCAGATGGGTTCACAGCCTACTTCTACCAGACATACAAAGAGGAGCTGGTACCATTTCTTCTAAAACTATTCCAAACAATCCAAAAAGAGGGAATCCTTCTCAAATCATTTGATGAGATCAACATGATCCTGATACCAAAACCCGGCAGAAACTCAACAAGAAAAGTAAACTTTAGGCCAATATCCATGATGAACATAAACGCAAAAATCTTCAATAAAATACTGGCAAACTGATTGCAAGAGCACATCAAAAAGCTTATCCACCATGATCAAGTAGGCTTCATCCCAGGGATGCGAGGCTGGTTCAACATATGCAAGTCTATAAATGTAATTCACCACATGAAGAGAACCGAAGACAAAAACCACATGATTATCTCAATTGATGCAGACAGGGTCTTTGACAAAATTCAACAGCCCTTTATGCTAAAAACCCTCAGTAAACTAGGTATTGATGGAATGTATTTCAAAATAATAAAAGCTATTTACGACAAACCAACAGCCAATATCATACTGAATCGGCAAAAACTGGAAGCATTCCCTTTGAAATCTGGCACTAGACAAGGATGCCCTCTTTCACCACTCCTAGTCAATATAGTACTGGAAGTTCTAGCTAGAGCAATCAGGCAAGAAAAAGGAAATAAAGGGTATTCAAATAGGAAAGGAGGAACTCAAATTGTCTCTATTTGCAGATGACATAATTGTGTATCTAGAAGACCCCATCGTCTCAGCCCAAAATCTCCTGAAACTGATAAGCAACTTCAGCAAAGTCTCAGGATACAAAATCAATGTGCAAAAATCATAAGCATTCCTATACACCAATAATAGACTTAAAGAGAGCCAAATCAAGAATGAACTGCCATTCACAATTGCTACAAAGAGAATAAAATACCTAGGAATACAACTAACAAGGAACGTAAAGGACCTCTTCAAGGAGAACTGCAAACCACTGCTCAATGAAATAAGAGAGGACACTAACAGATGGAAAAACATTCCATGTTCATGGTTAGGAAGAATCAATATTGTAGAAATGGCCATACTGCCCAGAGTAATTTACAGACTCAACACTATCCCCATCAAGCTACCAATGACCTTCTTCAAAGAACTGGAAAAAACCACCTTAAACTTCATATGGAACCAAAAGAGAGCCCACATAGCCAAGTCAATTCTAAGCAAAAAGAACAAAGGGGGAGGCAGCACACTACTGGACTTCAAACTATATTACAAGGCTACAGTAATCAAAACAGCATGGTACTGGTACCAAAACAGAGATATAGACCAATGGAACAGAACAGAGGCTTTGGAGGCAACACAACATATCTACAACCATCCGATCTTGACAAACCCGACAAAAACAAGCAATGGGTAAAGGACTCCCTGTTTAATAAATGGTGTTGGGAAAACTG
>JAPYYA010002102.1:0-14380 GCA_028533165.1 Leontopithecus rosalia | reverse complement strand
AGTGTTCCTATTTCTCCACATCCTCTCCAGCATCTGTTGTCTCCAGATTTTTTAATGATCACCATTCGAACTGGCATGAGATGGTATCTCAATGTGGTTTTGATTTGCATTTCTCTAATGACCAGTGATGATGGCCTTTTTTTCTATGTTAGTTCGTTGCATAAATGTCTTCTTTTGAGAAGTGTCTGTTGATATTCTTCATCCACTTTTTGATGCAGTTGTTTTTTATTTTTCTTGTAAATTTCTTTAAGTGCCTTGTATATTCTGAATATTAGCCCTTTGTCAGATGGGTAGATTGCAAAAAATTTTTCCCATTCTGTTGGTGGCTTGTTCACTCTGATGATAGTTTCTTTTGCTGTGCAGAAGCTCTTAAGTTTAAGTAGATCCTGTTTGCTAATTTTGGCTTTTGTTGCCATTCCTTTTTCTGGTTTAGTCATAAAATCCTTGCCCATGCCTATGTCCTGAATGGTATTGCCTAGGTTTTCTTTTAGGGTTTTTATGGTGTTAGGTCTTATGTTTAAATCTTTAATCCAGCTAGAGTTACTTTTATATAGGGTGTAGGGAAGTGATCTAGTTTCCAGTTTCTGCATATGGCTAGCCAGTTTTTTCAACACCATTTATTAAATAGGGAATCCTTTCCTTTTTGCTTGTTTTTGACAGGTTTGTCAAAGGTCAGATGATTGTAGATGTGTGGCATTGTTTCTGAGGCCTCTTTGCTATTCAATTGGTCTGTATATCCGTTTGGGTACCAGTACCATGCTGTTTTGAATACTGAAGCCTTGTAGTCTAGTTTGAAGTCAGGTACCATGATGCCTGTAGCTTGTTTTGTTGTTGTGGTTGTTGTTTTGTTGTTGTTATTGTTTTGTTGTTGTTTTTGCTTAGGATCGTCTTGGCTAACTGGGCTTTTCTGCAGTTCCATATGAAGTTTAAGGTGGTTTTTTCCAATTCTGTGAAGAAAGTCAATGGTAGCTTGATGGGGATAGCATTGAATCTATAAATTACTTGGGGCAGTATGGCCATTTTCACAATATTGATTCTTCTTTACCATGAGCATGGAATGTTTTTCTACCTATTTGTGCCTCTTATTTCCTTGAGCAGTGGTTTGTAGCTCTCCTTGAAGATATCCTTCACATCCCTTGTTAGTTGTATTCTTAGTAATTTAGTCTCAACAAACAAACAAAAAAAAAGAAAAATAGTATTTTATTCTCTTAGTAGCAATTGTGAATGGAAGTTCATGATTTGGTGCTCTGTTTGTCTGTTATTGGTGTATAGGAATGCTTGTGATTTGCTTTGAGTTCCTTATCAGTTTCAGGAGATTTGGGGCTGAGATGATGGGGTCTTCAAAATATACAATAATGTCATCTGCAAATAGAAACAATTTGACTTCTTCTTTTCCTAATTGAATACCCTTTATTTCTTTTTCTTGCCTGATTTCTCTGGCCAGAACTTTCAATACAATGTTGAATAGGAGTGGTGAGCGATGGCATCCTTGTCTTGTGACAGTTTTCAAAGGGAATGCTTCCAGTTTTTTCCCATTCAGTATGATATTGGCTGTAGGTTTGTCATAAATAGCTCTTATTATGTTGAGATATGTTCCACTGATACCTAGTTTATTGAGAGTTTTTTAGCATAAAGGGCTGTTGAATTTTGTTGAAGACCTTCTCTGCATCTATTGAGATAAACATGTGGTTTCATTTTTGGTTCTGTTTATGTGATGGATTACATTTATAGATTTGCATATGTTGAACCAGCCTTGCATCTCCAGGATGAAGCCTACTTGATCGTGATGGATAAGTTTTTTCATACGGTGTTGGATCAGTTTGCCAGTATTTTATTGAGAATTTCACATCAATGTTCATCATGAATATTGGCCTAAAATTTTTTTTTAGCTGTGTCTCTGCAAGTATTTGATATTGGGATGATGTTGGTTTCATAAAATGAGTAAGGAAGGATTCCCTCTTTTGGTATTGTTTGGAATAGTTTTAGAAGGAATGGTACCAGTTTCTCTTTGTAATTCTGGTAGAATTCAGCTGTGAACCCATCTGGTCTTGGACTTTTTTTGTTAGTAGGCTATTAATTGCTGCCTCAATTTTAGACCTTGTTATTGGTCTATTCGGGGATTAAACTTCTTCTTGGTTTAGTCTTGGGAGGGTGTAAGTGTCCAGGAATTTATCCATTTCTTCTAGATTTACTGGTTTCTGTGCATAGAGGTTTTTGTAGTAATCTTTGATGGTAGTTTGTATTTCTGTGGGATCAGTGGTGATATCCCCTTTATCATTTTTTATTGCAAATCTCTTTGCTTCTTCTCTCTTCTTTTTTATTAGTTTGGCTAACAGTATATCTATTTTGTTGATCTTTTTAAAGAACCAGCTCCTAAATTTGTTGATTTTTAGGAGTTTTTTATATCTTTATCTCCTTCAGTTCTGCTCTAATCTTAGTTAGTTCTTGTCTTCTGCTAGCTTTTGAATTTGTTGTATCTTGCTCCTCTAGTTCTTTTAATCATGAAGTTAGGGTGTTAATGTTAGACCTTTTCTTGCTTCTCATGTAGGCATTTAGTGCTATAAATTTCCATCTAGACACTGCTTTAAATGTGTCACAGAGATTCTTGTACATTGTGTCTCCATTTTCATTGGTTTTGAATACCATCTTTATTTCTGCCTTCATTTTGTTTTTTATCCAGTAGTCATTTCTGAGCAGGTTATTCAGTTTTCATGTAGTTGTGCAGTTTTGGTCACTTTCTTAATTCTGAATTCTAATTTGATTGCACTGTGGTCTGAGAGACTGTTTGTTATGATTTCCATTCTTTTGCATTTGCTGAGGCATGTTTTACTTCCAATTATGTGGTCAGTTTTAGAATAAGTATGATGTGGTGCTGAGAAGAAAGTATATTCTGTGGATTTGGGGTGGAGGGTTCTATTGATGTCTATTAGATCCGCTTAGTCCAGATCTGAGTTCAAGTCCTGGATATCATTGTCAATCTTCTGTCTTGTTGATCTGTCTAACATTGACAGTAAAGTGTTAAAGTTTCTTTGTAGGTCATTAAGAACTTGCTTTATGTATCTGGGTGCTCCTGTATTGGGTGCATATATATTTAGGATAGTTAGGTCTTCTGTTGCATTGATCCCTTTACCATTATGTAATTCCCTTCTTTGCCTCTTTTGATCTTTATTGGTTTAAAGTCTATTTTATCAAAGACTAGGATTGCAACTCCTACTTTTTTTTTTTTTTGCTCTCCATTTGCTTGTTAAATCTTCCTCCATCCCTTTATTTTGAGACTATATGTGTCTTTGCACATGAGGTGGGTCTTCTGAATACAGCACACTGAGGGGTCCTGACTCTTTATCCAATTTGCCAGTCTGGGTCTTTTAATTGTTGCACTTAGCCCATTTATATTTAAGGTTAATACTGTTATGTGTGAATTTGATCCTGCCATTTTGATGCTAGCTGGTTATTTTTTTTATTAGTTGATGCAGTTTCTTCATAGTGTTGATGGTCTTTACAATTTGGTGTATTTTTGCAGTGGTTGATACTGGATGTTCCTTTCCATGTTTAGTGCTTCCTTCAGGAGCTATTGTAGAGCAGGCCTGGTGGTGATGAAATCTCTCAGCAGTTGCTTGTCCATAAAGGATTTTACTTCTCCTTCACTTATGAAGCTTAGTTTGGCCGGATATGAAATTCTGGGCTGAAAATGCTTTTCCTTAAGATGTTAAATACTAACCCCCACTCTCCTGTGGCTTGTAGGGTTTCCACTGAGGGATCTGCTGTATGTCTGATGGTCTTCCCTTTTTGGGTAACCTGATCTTTCTCTCTGGCTGCCTTAGCAATTTTTCCTTCATTTCAACGCTGGTGAACCTAATGATTATTTGCCTTGGGATTGCTCTTCTCGAGGAATACCTTTGTTGTGTTCTCTGTATTTCCTGTATTTGGATATTGGCCTGCCTTGGTAGGTTGGGGACATTCTACTGGATAATATCCTAAAGAGTGTTTTCCAGCTTGGTTTCATTCTCCCTGTCACTTTCAGGTACACCAATCAAACATAGATTTTGTCTTTTCACATAATCCCATATTTCTTGGAGGCTTTGTTCATTTGTTTTCACTCTTTTTTTCTCTAATCTTGCCTTCTTCCTTTATTTCATTGAGTTGATCTTCAATCTCTGATATCCTTTCTTTCACTTGATTGATTTGGCTATTGAAACTTGTGTATGCTTCACGAAGTTCTTGTGCTACGTTTTTCACATAGCAGAAGATGTAATTTCATTCCATCAAATTAATTATATTATTCTCTATGCTGGCTATTCTAGTTAGCATTTCATCTAACCATTCTTAAAGGTTCTTAGCTTCCTTGCATTGGGTTAGAACACGTTTATTTAGCTTGGAGAAGTTTATTACCCATTTTCTGAAGCCTGCTTCTGTCAATTCATCAAATTAATTCTCCATCCAGTTTTGTTCCTTTGCTGGTGAGGAGTTGTGATCCCTTAGAGGAGAATAGGTGTTCTGGTTTTTGGAGATTTCAGCCTTTTTGCACTGGTTTCTTCCCATCTTCTTGGATTTATCTACCTTTGGTCTTTGAAGTTGGTGACTTTTGGATGGAGTCTCTGAGTGGACATCCTTTCAGTTGATGTTGCAGCTATTTCTTTCTGTTTGTTAGTTTTTCTTCTAACAGTCAAGAGCCTCTGCAGCAGGTCTGCTGGAGTTTGCTGGAGGTCCAGCTCCAGACCCTGCTTGCCTGGGAATTACCTATGGGAGCTCAGAACAGCAAAGATAGCTGCCTGTTCTTTCCTCTGGTAGCTTCCAGATGTCAGTGAGAGCTCTCCTGTATGAGGTGTCTATCAGCCAGGATACACGGGGATCAAGGAGCCAGTTGAGGAGGCAGACTGTCCCTTATCAGAGCTCAAGCGCTCTGCTGGGAGATTCCTTCAGAGCTGCTGGGCAGGGACATTTAAGTCTGCTGAAGCAAACCCACAACTGCCCCCTTTCCGAGGTGCTCTGTCCCAGGAAGGTGAGGACTTTATTTATAAGTCCCTGACAGGATGCTGCCTTTTCTCAGAGATACCCTGCCCAGCAAGAAGGGAGTCTAATTGACGGTCTGCCTGCAGAGGCCTTGTTAAGCTGCAGCGGGTCTACCCAGTAGCTGTGTAATCTTCCCAGCAACTTTGTTTACATGGGCAGGGTTAAAACTGCCTACCAGCAATCAGCAATGGCAGACACCCCTCCTCTCATGGAGCTACAATGTCCCAGGTTGAGCTCAGACTGCTGTGCTGGGCTGCAAGAATTTCAAGCCAGTGGATCTTAGCTTGCTGCTTTTCATGTGGGTGGGACCCACCAAGCCAGCTCACTTGGCTCCCTGCCTTCAGCCACCTCTTTTAGGGTAATTAGCAGTTCTGTCTGGCTGGTGTTCCAGGCACCACTGGTGTATGAAAGAAAAAAAGAAACTGCTGCAGCTAAAATGGTCACCCAGTTTTGTGCTGGATACCTGGGGCACTGACTGGTGTTGTAGGCACCAGAGGGAATCTCCTGGTCTGCAAGTTGTGAAGACCATAATAGTGCAGTATCTGAGTCAGAGTGTCAGGAAAAGTCCCTAATGGCTTCCTTTGGCTAGGAGAGGGAGTTCTCCAGCCACTTGTGCTTCCAAGGCAAGGTGATGCCCCACCTGCTTTGGATTGCCCTCCTTGGGCTACACCCACTGTCTAACCAGTCACAGTGAGATGAACCTGAATGTTGGAAATGCAGAGATCATTTGCCCTCTGGATCACTCTCACTGGGAACTGCAGACTGGAGCTGTTCCTATTCCACTTTTCTTCTCTTCTATAGCACTTTGTTTACTGCATATAGCCTTGTAGTGTAGTTGAGTCTGTATTTACTATCTCTGATAGAATTGCAAGATCTTTTATAGTAAAGACTTTTTTCTATAGAATATTGCTCCTTTATTTTCCCATTAATTTTTATTTAATATTTAGAGTGTAATTATTTAATACCTACCATGCTGCAGGCCCTGTGCTGGGTCACAAAAAAAATAAAATAAAATAGAAACACATAGGCCCCCTCACAGGGCATAGCAAAAGCACAAAGCAACATAAGTTGGACGACATGAGATATAGCATTCCAGGTAGAAGAAATAGAATCAAGAAATAACATGGAGTTAAGAGAGTGTATGGTGATTTCAAAGATCTGAAAGGAATACAACAGGACTGAAGCATAAAACAAAGGTGATAAGCATGACAATTATAGGTAGGGCCAGATCATCATGGAATCAACCCAAATGCCCATCAATGACAGACTGGATAAAATGTGGTACATATACAGCATGGAATACTAGGCAGCCATTAAAAGGAATCAAGATTATGTTTTCTGCAGGGACATGGATGGAGTTGGAAGCCATTATCCTCAGCAGACTAACACAGGAACAGAAAACGAACCGCATATTCTAAGTTATAAGTGGGAGCTGAGCAATGAGAACACAGTGACACAGGGAGAGGAACAACACACACTGGGGCTTGTCTGAGGATGGGGTTGGGGAAGGGAGAGCATCATGATAAATAGCTAATGTATGCTGGCCTTAATACCTAGGTGATGTGTTGATAGTTGCAGCAAACCATGACTTTTACCTAGTAACAAACCTGCACATCCTGCACATGTACCCCAGACCTTAAAATAAAAATAAAAATTTATTTAAAAGAACATCAAAATAGAATTGCTCAAAACCAATGACAGAGAGAAAAATCTTAAAACAGCAAGCAACAAGACACTTTGTAACAAGTTAAGAATTTTAATAGATTTCTCTTCAAAAATAATGCAAGTTTAAACAAATGGATGTTTTCAAAGTATTAAAAAGAACTGTCAAAATAGAATTCTTAGCCCCCAAAAACATCATTTCAATACAGGAATGACTCAGAGATATTGCAGGTTCAATTCCAGACCACCACAATAAAGCAAATATCAAAATAAAGCAAGTCACACAAAATTGTTGGTTTTCTGGTGCACATAAAAGTTATGTTTATACTATAATGCCGTCCACTAAGTTTGCAATAGCATTATGTTCTTTTTAAAGCAAAGATCTTGAGTTACATGAGAGATCATAACAAACAGGAGGCAGGACTAGCCTGCAGCTCCCACTCAGATGAACAGAGCAGTATGTGGAGGCTTGCATCATTAACTTTTGCTCCAGAACAACTGCAGGAATAAATCATGAAAGGCAAGAGAACCCACAGACCCTCTGAAGGAAGCAGATTGCTTCCGAAGGACCTGGGAGACACCATAAATACTATGAGTGCCCAATCTGTGAAATTGGGATGGGGGATCATCCACCCCCAAACACACACCCTCACTGGGGAAACTGAAGGTCTAGATGATGGGAGAAGATTCTGACCTTACCTAGAGCTGAGTCCATTTAGAGAGCCAAGCAAAACACAGGGATGGAGGAAGCAGCAGGAAAAGCCCTGTGGTCTTGCTGGGTCCCCTAGCAAGCCATTCGTGCCTTGCCTCACAGAAGTACTTGGGGAAGGTGGCCAGAGGCACTAGGAAAATGCCACAGGGAGAAGGAAACATCCAGGTCTACTTTGTAACAATTTGAATTAATCTAGAAGTTTTCTGGCCAGAACTTAGCAGAGAGTGTGAATCTAGTGTGCAGATTCCACAGCCAAGGGAAGCATGAAAGCCCTACTTGCTTTCACAGCTGGGGTTGGGGGTTGGGTAGCCTGAGGCAAGTTCTCAGCCCTGCTCACCCACTGCCTGGAAGCAGACTTGGTGCTGTTGGAGGATACAAAATGGGAGTGAGACTGGCCTTTGGGTTGCATGGGAGTTGGATGAGGCCTATTACTGTCAGCTTTCCCCCACTTCCCTAACAATCTGCATGACACAGTAGAGGTAGCCATAATTCTCCTAGGAACATAACTCCATTGACCTGGGAACCACAGTTGCAGCAAGACCCACTCAAGGAGAGTCTATGCTCAGACATGCTTAAGCCTGCCCTAGCCTAATGGTCCTTCTTTATTTGCCCTGGTATCTGAAGACAAAGGGGGCATACTCTTAGGAGTTTTAGGGCCCTGCCCACTGCCTGATACCCCTCCATACTACCACAGCTGAGGTTCTCTTAAAAGCGCCACCTCTGGAAGGAGGCCAATCAGCCCAAAAATAGTGAATTAAACAACCAAAGCTAAGAATACTCACAGAGTTCATTTCACCACCCTGCCACTTCCTTCAGAGCAGGGGGTACTGATATCCATAGCTTAAAGACCCACAAACAGTTCATATCACAGTACTCTCTGCAGACAACTTCCAGTCCAGCACAGAGCCTCGTAGACTGGCTGGATGGTTAGATCCAGAAGACAGATAACAATCACTACAGCTTGGCTGTCAGGAAGACACATCTCTAGGAAAAGAGGAAGAGTGCCACATCAAGGGAATATCCCATGGGACAAAAAAGATCTTAACAACAGCCTTCAGACCTTTCCTCTGACAGAGACTACATAAATGAGAAGAAACCAGAAAACCAGCTCTGGTAATACAACAAAACAATGTTCTCTAACAACCCCACAAAAATCACACTAGCTCACCAGCAATGGATACAAACCAAGAAGAAATTCCTGATTTACCTGAAAAAGAATTCAGGGGGTTGATTGTTAAGCTGTTCAGGGAAGTGAAAGACAAAGGCAAAGCCCAATTTAAGTGAAAAAATGGTACAAGAAATGAGGGGAGAAATTCTCAATGAAATAGATAGCATAATTAATAAACATTCAGGAAACAATAGACACACTTATAAAAATGCAAAGTGCTCTGGAAAGTCTCAACAATAGAAATGAACAAGCAGAAGAAAGAACTTCAGAGCTTCAAGACAAGGTTTTCAAATTAACCCAATCTAACAAAGACAAAAAAGAATATGAAAATATGTACAATGCCTCCAAGAAGTCTGGGATTATGTTAAATGACCAAATCTAAGAATTGGTGTTCCCAAGGAAGAAAAGAAATCCAAAAGTTTGGAAAACATATTTGGGGAAATAATTGAGGAAACCCTACAAGCTGGAAGGGATAAGGGCCCTATCTTCAGTCTCCTAACACAAAACAAATATCAGTGAGGAATTCTGTGTCCAGCAAAACTAAGCTTCATAAATGAAGGAAAAATACAGCCTTTTTCAGACAAACAAATGGAGAGACTATTCACCACTATACCAAGCCAGCACTACAAGAACTGATAAAAGGAGCTGTAAATCTTGAAACAAATTCTGGAAACACATCAAAACAGAACCTCTTTAATGCAGGAATCTCACAGAACAGATAAAACAAAAACACAATTTAAGAACAAAAGGTATACAGACAACAAATAGCATGATGAACGGAACAGTACCTCACATCTCAATACTAATGTTGAATGTAAATGACCTAAATGCTCCACTTTAAAGATATAGAATTGCAGAATGTATAAGAATTCACCAACCAACTATCTGCTGCCTTCAAGAGACTCACCTAACATGTAAGGACTCACAGAAACTTCATGTAAGGGGTGAAAAAAGACATTACAGGCAAAAGAACACAAAAAGCAAGCAGGAGTATCCATTCTTATATCAGGCAAAACAAACTTTAAAGCAACAGCAGTTTAAAACAACAAACAGAGACATTATATGATTATAAAAGTTCTTGTCCAACAGAAAAATATCACAATCCTAAGTATACATGCACTTAACACTGGAGTTCCCAAATTTGTAAAACAATTTCTCATAGACCTAAGAAATGAGATAGACAACAACAAAATAGTAGTAGGGGACTTCAATACTCCACTGACAGCACCAGACAGGTCATCAAAACAGAAAGTCAACAAAGAAACAATGGCTTTAAACTCCACCCTGAAACAAATGGATTTAACATATTTACAGAACATTCTACAACTGCAGAATATGCATTCTACTCATCAGCCCATGAAACTTTCTCCAAGATAGACCACATGATAGGCCATAAAACAAGCCTCAATAAATTTAAGAAAATTGAAATTATATCAAGCAGTCTCTCAGATCACAGTGGAATAAAACTGGAAATCAACTCCTAAAGGAAACCTTCAAAACCATGCAACTATATGGAAATTTAGTAACCTGCTCCTGAATGATCATTGGGTCAAAAATGAAATCAAGATAGAAATTAAAATATTCTTCGGACTGAACTACAATAATGACACAACATATCAAGACCTCTGGGATACACCAAAGGCAGTGCTAAGAGGAAGTGTATAGCCCTAAATGCCTACATTAGAAGGCCTGAAATAACACAAACAATCTGAGGCCACACACCTCAAAGAACTAGAAGAACAAGAACAAACCAAACCCAAACCTAGCAGAATAAAGGAGATAACCAAGAACAGAGCAAAACTAAATGAAATTCAAACCAAAAAATACAAAAGATAAATGAAGCAAAAAGCTGGTTCCTTGAAAAGATAAATAAAGTTGATAGACCATTCACAAGATTAACCAAAAAAAAAGAGAGAAAATGAAAATAAGCTTAATTAGAAACAAAAGAGGATATATGATACAACTGATACCACAGAAATACAAAAGACCATTAAAGGCCACTATAAACACCTCTATTTGTGTAAATTTGGAAACCTAGAGATGGATAAATTCCTGGAAAGATACAACCCTCCTAGCTTAAATCAGGGATAATTAGATACCCTGAACAGAACAGACCAACAACAAGCAGTAAGATTGAAATGGTAATTTAAAAATTACCAACCAAAAAAAGCCCATGACAAGATGAATACACAGCAGAATGCTACCAGACATTTAAAGAATTGGTACCAATCTTTATTGACACTATTCAAACGATAGAGAAAATCACTTTATGAAGCCAGCATCATTCTAGTACCAAAGCAAGGAAAGGACATAATCAAAAAATAAAACTACAGGTCAATATCCCTGATGGACATAAATGAAAAATTCTTAACAAAATACAAGCTAACCAAATCCAAAGACATATCAAAAAGATACTTCAGCATGATCAAGTGGCTTTCACACCAGGGATGCAGCAGTGGCTTACCATATGCAAGTCAATAAATGTGACACACCATATAAACAGATTTACAAATAAAAATCACATGACCATCTCAACAGATGCAGAAAAAGCATTTGACAAAATCCAGCATCACTTTATAATTAAAACTCTCAGCAAAATCGGCATACAAGAGACAAGCCTCAATGAAATAAAAGCCATCTATTGCAAACCCACAGCCAGCATAATACTGAATGGGGAAAAGTTGAAACCATTTCTTCTGAGAACTGGAACAAAACAAGTATGCCCACTCTTACCACTTTTCTTCAACATAGTACTGGAAATCCTAGCCAGAGCAATCAAACAAGAGAAAGAAATAAAGGTCATTTCAAATAGATAAAGTGGAAGTCAAACTGTCACTGTTTGCTAATGATGTGACTGTTTACCTAGAAAATCCTAAAGACTCCTCTAGAAAGCTCCTAGAAATGATTTTTTTTAAAAATCAGCAAAGTTTCCCAATACAAAATTAATGTACACAAATTAGTAGCTCTTCTCTATACCAACATGGACCAAGCTGAGAATTAAATCAAGAACTCAATCCCTTTTACAATAGCTGCAAAAATTAAATAAAATACTTAGGAATATACCACCTAACCAAGGAGGTGAAATACCTCAACAAGGGAAACTACAGAACACTGCTGAAAGAAATCACAGATGACACAAATAAATTGAAACATATCCGACACTGATGGGTGGATAGAAACAATATGGTAAACTCAAAAGCAATCTACAAATTCAATACAATTCCCATCAAAATACCACCATAATTCTTCAAAGATTAGAAGAATTCATATGGAACCAAAAAAGAGCCCACATATCCAAAGGAGAAATAAGCTAAAAGAACACATCTGGAGGCAACACATTACCTGATTTCAAACTATACTATAAGGTTATACTCACCAAAACAGCATGATACTGGTACAAAATTAGGCACATAGACCAATGGAACAGAATAGAGAACCCAGAAATAAACCCAAATACTCACAGCCAACTGATCTTCAACAAAGCAAACAAAAACAAAAAGTGGAGAAAGGAAACTCTATTCAACAAATAATGGTGGGATAATTGGCAAGCCACATGTAGGCTTCATCACTCACCTTTTGCAAAAACCAACTCAAGATGTATCAAGAACTTAAAATCTAAGACCTGAAACTATAAAAATACTAGATGATAACATTTGGGAAAAAAATCCTTCTAGCCATTGGCTTAGGCAAGGATTTCATGACCAAGAACTTAAAAGCAAATGCAATGAAACCAAAGGTTAATAGCTATGACTCAATAAAACTAAGGAGATTTTGCAAATCAAAAAGAACAGTCAGCAGAGTAAACAGACAACCTACAGAGTGGGAGGAAATCTTCACAATCTATACATCTGACAAAGGACTAATATCCAGAATCTACAATAAACACAAACAAATTATCAAGAAAAAAATAAACAATCCCATCAAAAAGTGAGCTAAGGTCATGAACAGAAAATTCTCCAAAGAAGATATACAAATAGCCAACAAACATATGAAAAAATGCTCAACATCACTAATGATCAGGGAAATGCAAATGAAAACCAAAATGCAATACCACCTTACTCCTGAAAGAATGGCAATAATCAAAAAATAAAAAATAAATAGATGTTGGCATGGATGCAGTGAACTGGGAATACTTCAACATTGCTGGTGGGAAGGTAAACTAGCATAATAACTATGGAAAACTGTGTGAAGAATTTTCAAAGGACTAAAAGTAGAACTACCATTCGATCTAGCAATCCCACTACTGGGTATCTACCCAGAGGAAAAGAAGTCATTATTCAAAAAAGATACTTGCACATGCGTATTTATAGCAGCACAATTCGTAATTGCAAAAATTTGGAACCAACCCAAATGCCCATCAATAAACAAGTGAATAAAGAAACTGTGGTATATGTGATGGAATACTACTCAGCCATGAGAAGGAATAAATTAATGGCATTCACAGTGGCCTGGATGATTGGAGACTATTATTCTAAATGAAGTAACTCCAAGCATCGTATGTTCTCACTCATAAGTGGGAGCTAAACTATGAGGATGCAAAGGCATAAGAATGACACAGTGGACTTTGGGGACTCAGAAGGGTGGAAGGGGGTGAGGGATAAAAGACTACAAATTGTGTGCAATGCATACTGCTCAGGTGATGGGTGCACCAAAGTCTCACAAGTCACTGCTAAAGAACTTACTCATGTAACCAAACACCAACTGTTCCCCAATAACCTGTGGAAATAAAAATTTTTTAACTAAGTAAATGAATAAGAGTTAATTACATGAAAAAGGATCTTAATTTACAATCATTTATTATTCAAAATGTTGCTGAGTTTTCAGCAAGTCATAATCTTTTTGTTGGTGAAGGATCTTGCCTCGATGTTGATACCTGATGGGTGCATCGGGGTATTCCTTTTCTGTTCTTGTGTCAATTTGCTGAGAATGATGGTTGCTAAAGGTTGAGGTTGCCCTGGCTATTCCTTAATATAAGATGACAGTGATGTTTCCTGCATCAATTGACTTCCATCCACAAAAGATTTGTCTGTAGTATGTGTTGTGGTGCTGCTTGATAGCATTTTACTCACAGTGGAACTTTATTCAAAATTAGAGTCAATCCTCTCAAACTGTCCTGCTTTATCAACTAAGTTTATAAAATATGCCAAATCCTTTGTTGCCATTTAAACAATGTTCACAGCATCTTCAAATGAAGTAAATTCCATCTCAAGAAACCACTTTATTTGCTCATCCATATGAAGCAACTCATCCTTTCAAGATTTATCATGAGATTAAAGCAATTTAGTCACATATTCTAATTCTAGTTTTATTGCTATTTCCACCATAGCTATGGTTTCTTCCTCCATTAACAGTTTGAACTCCTCAAAATAATCCAAAAGGGAAGAAATCTAATTCTTCCAAAACTCCTGCTAATATTGGTGTTTTCACCTCCACCCATGAATCACAAATGTTCCTTTTTTTTATTAATTTTTATTGCATTTTATGTTTTGGGGTACATGTGCAGAACATGCAAGATAGTTGCATAGGTACACACGTGGAAGTGTGTTCTGCTGCCTTCTGTCCCTTCACCCATATTTGGCATTTCTCTCCATGCCATCCCTCCCCCGCTCCCCACCCCGCTCTCCCTCCCCTACTTCCCCCAATAGGCCTCAGTGTGTGGTACTCCCTTCCCTGTGTCCATGTGTTCTCATTGTTCATCACCCGCCTATGAGTAAGTATATGCGGTGTTTCCTTTTCTGTTCTTGTGTCAATTTGCTGAGAATGATGTTCTCCAGATTCATCCATGTCCCTACAAAGGACACGAACTCATCATTTTTGACTGCTGCATA
>JAPYYA010002101.1:0-14381 GCA_028533165.1 Leontopithecus rosalia | reverse complement strand
TTGCTGCTGATAGGGCACCGGGATCTGTGTGATTTCCCGTGCAGTGACCCACTGCGCTGGCTCAAAGGTCGCTTCCCGGGAATCTCCTGGTCAGGCTTACTGTCCAAGTCCCGTTTAATCAGATGGATATGCTAATCTGCCCTCCCAAATCTCAGATTGCTGGTTTAACAGGGCACCCAGACCAGTGCATTTTGTGCAGAGTGCCGCTGCACTGTGGCACCGGCCAAAAAGGCAGCGCCAGCCAAAACAGCTGAGCTGGCATCCCATGTCTCTCCTACACCTGGGAATTTCCCCATTCTGTGGGCAACAAAGATCCATCTGGAAATGTGGCTTGGACTCACCCTCTGCACCTTCGCTGAGAGCTGCAATCCTGAGTTGCTCCTACCGTGCCATCTTCCAGAGCCCCCCATCTTTCTATGTATTTTACAGTATTATTATGATGTGTCTAGTTGTACCTCTCAAGTTTATAACATATAAAATTTGTTGAAGTTTCTGGATGTACAGATAAGTGTTTTGGGGAAGTTTTTGTCCATTCTTTGTTCAAACACTATTTCTGTTCCTCTCTTTGCTTCTGAGGCCCCGACTTTTTCAGATGTTGATATGCTTGATGGTTTCCCATAAGTCTCTGGCTTTGTTCATTTTTCTTCAGTATTTAGCATTTTGGTCCTCAGAGTGAAGAAATTTAGTTGACCATTCTTGAAGTTGCTGATTTGTTCTTCTGCCTGTTTGAATATATAGTGGAGCCCCTCTAGTACATTTTTTAGTTCAATAATTGTACTTTTTAGTGCAGAATTTCTACTTAATTGTTATTTATAATTTACATCTCTTTATTGATATGTCCTTTTTGGTGGGACATCATTCTCTTAATTTTCTTTAGTTCTTTAGACAAAGTTTCATTTGCTCTTCAAATATATATATGAGCAGTGATTTAGAGACTTTGATTAGTAAGTACAATGTCTATACTTCCTCAAAGAATGTTTTTATTGACTTTTTCCCTGTATATAGGCTGTAGTTTTTGTTTCTTTGCATGTCTTATATTTTTTGTTGAAAGATGGACATTTTAAATAATAAATTGTGGCAACTCTGGGAAATAGATTCTCTCCTGGGGGCTTACTATTATTGCTACTTGTCAAAGTTATTACTGTTTTTTTATTGACTTTTCTAATTTTATAAAATTTGTATTCTTTATGTGCATGACCACCAAAGTCTCTATCTACTCTAGGGTTCAGTAAATAATTTGACAGAAACTTTCTTAAATGTGTGGAATCAATACATTTCTTATTATCTTCTGAGGGGTTGTTTGTGTGTACTGGGGCACATTTCAACCCTCAGTCAAGCATTTCAGAACTCTGATCTACACTCCACTTTCTGTATGTACAGAATTTGAAGGGCAGTCAGAGGTGAGGACTTAGAGCCTTTTCAGGTATTTTCTTAAAATGCACATGCAAAAATTCATAGAGTCCCCACAAACATTTTGGAGCATTTCAAAACCCCTGTGATTGTCTCATGCTCTGGTTTTTCTTTTTAAAGATTTTCCCTAACCATTGTCCATTGCCTCAGGTAGCCACAAAGTTAAAAGACTTGTCTGGAATTGTTGTTGACAAACACCCACCTAGGGTGCTTTTTTTATGGTTTCTTCTTAGAAAAATCAAATACATGAGTTCTCCAAATTCTTTCATCCACATCACTTTATGTCAAGACTTTAGTTTGGCTATTGCTTTATAGGGGTTTGCAATCCTTTTATGCCTTTTCTCTGCCTTTTCTTGACATTCTGTTCTCTATTTTTTTAAATATAGTTTCATGATATTAATAATGTGACAGTTTAAAGAATACTTACTATGTTCCACGAAGTTCAGGGCAAGTCTTATTTGTGGTTCATGTATACTTTCATTATATTGAGGTTATCAAACATCGTATTTTTTCTTTATTTTCTTATTGAAACATAATTTTCAATTGTATTTTTGTTCTTTGAGCTATTCTGAATGGTATCAAATGTTTCCTTGTTCTAAAATATTTTATATATATCTCCTTCTGGATTATTTTATTCATTTGTTTAATGAACCTTGAAAAATAAGGGGTCTATTAATATTGGTATTAGATCCATAATTGCTATTAGGTGCAGAATTAGGCATTTCATAAGCCCTGGCCATTTTAATATATTGTATATTGGCAGTAGTTATAATTTACCTTAAAATGTAGAATTATTGATATGTTACACCTAAAACCAGTCACTACACTTAAATAGACTTCAAGTACAGTATGTTTGCTAGTCCCCGATAGACTTTATCCCTGAAAATCTGCCCAAATTAAACAAAAAACACATTTCCCATTGTGCCCTACACTCAGTGGTATTTTTCTTCCCAAACTAGAAAGCATTTCTATTATCAGCATTTCAGGTATACCATCTCTCAAAATGTGATTTTACAGTTAATTTCTAATCTCTCTCTGTGTGTATGTTGCATGCTATATATAAAAACAGAAATATATATATGCAGTGTGGGGTGGGGAGGAGGAGAGAATTTATTGTTTTTGCTCAGTTAAAATAATAACAGAAGAATGGTTGTCCAGTTCTCTTGGCACTGAAAATTCTGAGACTATATTCTGGAAAATACAATGTGGAGTAAAGTCTAAATTTGCCAGTAAGATTTTTTTTCCATTTTTGACAATTTTAGGTCGTTTTAGGAGCAAAACAAATGTTTCTTACAGGTTTTGATTTAGTCACAGGATTCTGGGGGTGTCACCTCACCAGCCAGAAACCTCTTTGGCCAGTGGTGCCTTTGCCCAAGTATTTCTCTGGCATTCTGGACTTATTCTGCCCACTTGGCCAGGCAGGCTTCACTTGGCTCAGTTTACTGGCCTGGATCCCATGCCTGCCAAGGGTGAGCCAGGCACAAAGCAGTGAGGGTTGTGTGAGCAAGCATGGGGTCTGACCACTGTGCCAAGCCAGGCATGCCAACTGGGGCAAGGTGGTCAGCTCCAGGTGCCAGCATGGGCACTGTCTCTCTGCAAGGCTGTGGCTGGACCAGGTGAATCACAAGCAGTTTCCATGGCTGGCACTGGGGAACATGGTAGCACCCAGAATCTTGGAAATGACATAAACTACAGAGTCCCAAAGGGGTTGTCACAGCCTTCACTCAGGGAACTCCTAGGTCTGGGCTCCCCAAAGGGCCACCATTCTCCTTTCCTTCTCTCTTCCCTCCCTGTCAACCACAATGTGGTGAGAAAGGGGTGTATTTCAGCCATTTGTGTTACAGCTCTTTCAGCCCTACCATTTGGTAGGTCCTGAGTTTTTGTCCTGCATCCAGGAAGAATGAGGTGTGTGGACAAGTGGAGGTTGAACAAGCCAAAGAGGAGCTTTATTGTGTGACAGATTAACCAGAGGAGACCCACATTGGGTAGCTCCCCTACTCAGGCAGGGAGTCCTGATGAGTGTTCAGCTCTCAGCAGAGAGGACACCCTGGGGTTGGTAGTTCCTCTCCATAATTGGTCATCCTGTGATCTATTCAGCTCTAAGCAGAGAAGACACCTGGAGTAGGTAGATTCACTTTGCAGCTGGTCATCCTGTCATTTCTTCAGTTCTCAGCAGAGAGGAGAATCTGGTGGGTAGCTCTTCCCCACGTCTGGTCACCCTGTTATCTCCTCCTCTCTCAGCTGAGGAGACCCTGGAGTAGGTGGCTCCTCTCCACAACTAGTCATTCTGTTGTCTCCTCAGCTTTCAGCAGAGAGGAGACCCTGGAGTTGTTAGCTTCTCTCTGTAGTTGGTTATCCTGTCTTCTCCTTGTGTCTGGCTGAGTCCAGGGATTTTATGAGCTTCAGAGGGGAGGAGATGTGTGCTGATTGGTCCATGGGCAGCCACAGGCAGGCCTGGAAAATGCACTATAACTTCCTCTGGCGTGTTCTGCGTCCTGTGTTGCGCAAGTGTTCAAAGACCTAAGGAGGGAATGGTGGGGATAAAGAAAGATACAAACAGAAACATAGAGAAAGCTGGGCCAAGCAATCCAGGAGGTGAAGAATGTCAGTCTCTCTGGCACTTACCTGTCTCAGTATACTTTATTTTATATGTTCACAAAGCACATAGCAGAGGGAGGGTGCAGTTACTTAGAACAACCTGTGGTTATTCTCATACTTCAGTTCACATACTTCACATACGCTAAGAAACTATCTTGCAGCAAGGTCAGTAAAAGCTGGTTATATCCTTTTAGACCTGTCTGTTCCACCCCTAGATATACACATCCTCCAATTATGGTTTCACTTCTCTGGAGTTCACCCAAAGTTCACAGCAGCCTTGCTGCTGATTCCCCCAGAGGGCGTGGGCTACTCTGGCTCTCTACAACTTCCCACTCCAGTCTGCAAGACTGACAGCCTGACCCCTAGGCTTCAGGCCTTCCCTAGCTTGAAGGTGAGACTTCACTGGGGACCTGCCCCTTTCCACCCAGGAGGCTCTCTGCCTCCTGCCTCTGTTCATGGCTCTGAGGCTGTTCATGCTGAGGGGCACCTGCAGGCCAGCATTGAGCTGCCTTTAGCAACCCCTCGGCCTCCCTTCCATCCACATCAGTGCCCAGAATTTGGGTGGACTGAGGTGGCAAGGGGCTGACATGTTATCACTATCACTACCCTTAGCATACATATAACCATCTGGGCTGTGGCAGCACCCAGATTGGCCCCAACCTTGCTCCAAGATCAGAGCAGGTGCCAGGAGCAGGGAGAGGACAGGCAATGGGAACAGATACCTCCAAGCCTGCAGGTATAGGGGGGAACCTTCCTGGACCCCTGAGAATGCAGAGATGCCCCCAAGCTGTGGCTTGGGCAGCTGCAACTAGGCCTGGGGCTTGGGGCTCTTGCCTGTTCCTGGCCCCCAAGTGCACAGGGAGGCTCATTCCACAGCTGTGGCTTGGGCAGCTGCAGCTGTACCTTGGTGGGGTAGGGGGCTCCTGCTTGCTCCTGGCCTCCAAAGGAACAGGGAGGCATGGGTCCATAGCCACAACAACTTGAGAAGCTACAGCTGCACCTGGGAAGGTGGGACTCTTGTCTGGTCCTATGGGCTCCATGGAGAATGCAGCCTAGCCATGCCTCTCCTGCTGCAGCCCATGGCATTTTGGGAGTGGCCACTTTGGGCAGGTCACCTCTGCTACCAATTTTAAATTTAGTTTTATACATCTCCCAAATGAGAAACTCTTTGATGAGAGGTTGACTATCTGGTTGATTATTCCTGTTTTAATTTTGTCTTGTCCTTACTTTATAGATATTTTTTAAACTTATGTATATTTATGGGTACAATGTGATATTTTGATCTATCTATACATTGTAGAAAGGTTTACTCAACCTTAATAACATATTTATCATCTGACCAATTTATCTTTTTTGGGGGGTGAAACTGTTAAACATCTGTTATTTTAGCAATTTTGAAATATACAATAAATTAATTGTGGTCACCATACAGTCCAATTAATCAAAAGGACTTACTCCTCCAGTCTGAGACTTTTCACCCTTTGATCAACATTTTTCTCCAAACCTCTCCCTGACTCTCAGCCTTTTATCACCACCTGTCTACTACTCTATTTCTATGAAATGAACTTTTCTAGTTTCCACATATAAGTGAGATCATACAGTATTTGTCTTTCTGTGCTTGGTGTATTTAACTCAGCATAATGTCCAGCAGTTTCATTTATGTTGTCACAAATTACAGAATTTCTTTCCTATTCAGTGCTATATAATATTCCATTATATCATTTACCAAATTTTGTTTATCCATTCAAAACCTAAAGGACACTTAAATTGCTTCCATATCTTGTGTATTATGAATAATGATGAAATAAATTTGAGAAAGTAGATATCTCTTCAACATGAAAATTTTTAAATTCCTTTGGACATATACTCAGAAGTGAAATTGCTGGATTATATGACTATTATATTTTGAGTTTTTTAAGTAACTTCCATACTATCTTCCAAAGTGGCTGTATTAATTTACAATCTCATTAACAGTGTACAAGCATTCCCTTTTAACCACATCCTTACTAACTCCTGTTATCATCTATCCTTTTATTTTATTTTTTATTTATTTATTTTTTTTGAGACAGAGTTTCATTCTTGTTACCTAGGCTGGAGTGTCATCTATCCTTTTAATAGTCACCACACTACATGGCATGAAGTGATATCTCATTGTGGTTTTAATTAGCATTTCCCTGATGATTAGAGGTATTAAGCATTTTTTCATATATTTGTGGCCATTTGTATATCATCTTTGTGTTCTTGGAATCCTTGTCAAAATCAATTGACTGTAAATGTCTCGGTTTATTTCTCAACTTTCTATCCTGTTCATTGGCCAATGATTCTGTTTTTATGCTATTACCATCTGTTTTGATTATAAGAACGTTATATTTTGCAGTAGGGAAGTGTGATGACTCTGGCTTTATTTATTTTTATTTTTTGGCCCAAGATTTCTTTGGTTATTTGAGGCTTTCTCTAGTTCCATATAAATTTTAGTATTTTTTTCTATACCTGTGACAAATTACATTATAATTTTTATAGAAATTATACTCAGTCTATAAATTATGTTTAATAGTATGTGGACACTTTATTAATTCTTTCAATCGATAAACAATGCCTTTTTATTTATTCAACTTTTTTCATTAATATTTTATAGTTTTCAATGTATAGATCTTTCACTTTTTTGGCTAAATTTTTTGTGAAGTATTTGATATTTGTTCATAGTTTCAATATTCTCAAATTATTGGTTTAGTATGCTCAAATTATACAGTTTAATTATATTTAATTTTGATTATTTTAAGCATAATATGTAAATGAAAATTGTGTATGATTTACATAATTCTACATTTAGTGCAGAGGAAAAATTGTATAAATACTGTTTTACATCAAAATTTTCTCTTTTGGCAAGTAAATAAAATGTGTAATTTTAAGTGGAGAAACCCAGATTTATTAGTAAATTATTATGTTTGTTTCACTCAGACTAAGAAACTTTAAATAATTTTATTTTCCAATATTCTTTACATTTTAAAAAATGATTAGTTGTATTTCAATATACAGCTCCTGTATGAATTATTGTTTTGTGTTCCAGAACAATAAAGCAATATTTGTCAGAAAACATCCATATGCTGGCTCCTACCTCTGTCTTCTTTTCAAGACTAAAATCAGTCAGTGAGATAATGGACTCCAGGAAGGAAGTAAACAAATTATAGAGAAACAACACAATTCTTCAGAGCTAGTTGGCAGCATGGATTCTACACCCCAGACTGGTTATACTCCGGTCAGAAATCTGTAAAGAAACCATTATTTCTTGTCGGTGCTAGCATGTAAAATGTTGATTTTCAGCCCTGACAAATTGAACTTGCTACATTGTTTTAAAATAGCATTGGACAGAGTCAGAGTGGGTTTTTACAAGATAATACACAGCTCTATAATTTTGTTATGTTGAACTTGAATAGGTAACATCTACCCTCAATGGGTTGTAGGAATGGAAAAAAAAAAAAACACTTGGATTTTAACTTGTGAGCCCTGGGTTTGAGTCTCAGATTTTACTTTATCATATAGATGGGCAAATTAGTCATTTTGATAGTCAATTATCTTGGTTGAATATAGAAAATACAAATGCCTTATTGTGAAGAATTAATAAGACAAAATACATAAAAACGCTTAAACTACAAAGCAATATGTTGTACTACAGGAAATTGGTGTTTTATTAGAGTGGTTCATGGCTGAATTCAATAGGTATTGAAATAGTGTACAATTGTATGTACATATAGTGTTGAACACAATAACTGATTAGTAGTAGATGGAAAGCTTATTCTTAATTACCCTGGCTGACTTTCTCTCTTTCTCCATTTGTATCACTTCTTCAGTGGTAACAGTTACATTATAACTTCTTACATTCATGTTAACTTTTTTAAAATTTCTCCTTTGTTATTTTCTGGTGTTTTTGCCTTGCCAATTTTCTATCCATTTATGAAGCACATCCTTGGAAATAATTTTTGTCTGATAGCTCATTAATTCATAATTTGTTTATTTTTTCATTCTTTAAAATATTGCGCATTTACATGTTCAATTAACATTAACTTCAAGTATGCTTATTGAAAAAGAAATGGTTTCTTCTCCAAAGTAATTTATAGTTACATAAGAAAGATGAATTAGGTACGTGAGCAAGTTTAATGAAAAGGAGAAAGATGAAAGTGAAAGACAGGTTAATTATGGGAATTACAGGTGGGACAAAAACAAAAAAACCTCCCAGATGATGGATTTAGTAAAGACTTAAGGGCATTTCAGCTCCTCCATGAAATGTGTACTGTATGGATATGGAGATATTGGCAGGGAGAATATACAAGAATAAATTCAAAAATATGGGCAAATTACTCAGTATGGTTAGAAGAAAGCAAATACTAGAATTTTTTTGTATTGAGGTTACAGGTAACAAACTATAGTTAGGAAATTTGAAAAAGGACATTGTGACTCTGTCATGAGGATGCTTGAATTCTTAAAAAAAAATTCTTGTATTCACTAATACATCAGAAATGGGAAGCTATTCAGTTAGAAGCTGTAGACTGATAAGTAGATGGTTAACATAATGAAAGATGGAACCAATTCAAAAGTTATGTTTGAGACCAAGAATGTTCTGTTATGTTAGTCCAAGTGGGAATAGAGATTTGAGAAGTTTGGGAGTTAAGGAGTATCATAGTTCTAATGTATTAGATGACTACACTGTGACAAGGGCTTCACATGGATTATTTAATCTTACCATCATGGCAAGCCTAAGAGAAGGAATACCAGCTCTATTTCACAGAGAGGTAACTGGGGTCCAAGACCACACAGCTGTGAAGCAAGAACCTAAGACATGAACCCAGGCAGTGTGATTCTGGAGCTGATACTCTTAGATTTTGTGCTATTCTGGAACTTCATTACTAATAAAAAGGCATGAAAAATGTAAAATTCTGACTTGATAACAAAAGTTTTTCAGCCCTTGTGATCTGAGAAAATATAGATAATAATTACAGAATAAAATTCTACAGAGTAGAATGAAGGAAGACAAAATGAGTTTCCATTTTGTATTTCCTGAGTTTTAGTCTTTGCGGATCAAGAAAGAAATATTTCCAGCAAGCAAATGGACAAGCACAATAAACTCTGAAAAGGCATTTGGAAAAATGTATTTCAGAGTTTTCTCAAAAGAACAGATGAAGGTTGCTAAAAAAGGGTATAAGAAGACAGGCAGGGAATATGAGCAGAGGAAAAACAGGTCGTAGGCAGGACCTTAGGACAGTCAAGAAGGCAAAAGCCATTTCAGCTTGAAATAGACACATAATTTCATCTCAGAGAGTTGAAACTTCTTCTAGAACAGCAATTTTCTCCTACTTGGAAAAGCCACTGCGCTGCAGGGTTTCATGAGCCTATAAATCAATTAAACCTAAATTACAAAGTCAAATGGCATCTGTTCACATCCTGACATAAAACCTGCTAAGATGAAAGATCACTGGTTGGCATAAGTTAAAAATTTTATAAGTTACTTTCCTACTTAGTGGTTCTTTTCACACAAATTCAGTAACATAGAGGCAGTTTTGGGGCTGTTAGGGTCCTTAGAGATCACCTGATCTAACACCCTTATTTTTTAAGCAGGCAATCTCAGAAAAAGTGACCACAAGTATACAGAGCTAGCTTTTTCACAGATGGGTTTATTCACATTTATACTCACTAAATATTGGGGGATCAAACTGTTTGTATTTCTTAATATCTATTTTATTTCTTAGAGCATTATTGAGAAGAAATGTTTTATAATGTATGGCCCTAAGTTTGAAACTTTATTTTGCATATATTTTGCTTTCCCTTTATTAAGAACATATTCATCATTCTGTTTTGTTTTATTTCCAAGGAGATTTTGATTGCATGAATAAAAGGAGAGATTCTCCGCAAACAAATGACCTTTCTGGCTTTTAAGAATATTTGAGCTACTTGAGAGAAAAGCAGGGAAGGGAGAGGTGCCTTCAGTGGAAGAAAGGGAGGAAAGTAGAATGGAGAAAGGAAATAAGAGGACATGATGGGGAAACAGGCAGGTAGGTGCCTAAGTTCTGAGCACCTGTTCTCCACTCTTCTGAAGGCACTGAGTCTCTGACCAATAAGAAAGTATTAGTACTTTATTTATACAACCATTTTTCTCTGCTGTTCTACATGCTATCTGTAAAAATCCTGCCCCCTGTGCTAGTTATTTCCTAGTCAAGAAATAGAAGTTCTCTCTCCAAACCTCATCCTTTCCCTTCAAAAGGATATTAATAGACCCAATAGTAACAGGCTCACCTGGAAAAGAATGTGTTCATATCATTTCTTCCTTTTGCTTTAAATACAATATTAATTTTATTTTAAATAGTTTTAATTTTAGCAATATTTTCATTAATTTATGATTACTCTTAAAAATTTATCCTGAATATTCAGGTAAAATATTTTAGGAAACAGTTGTGACAAAATTCCACACTCCGAAATACAGTTACCTCTTTCTGGGGAGTATAGGAAGTAAATCCAAGATATAAGTCACTCCTTGTAAGGTGCCAAAGCAATGTTGTAAACAACTTCTGAGTTAGGCAAACTGCAACAACAGGTATAAATAATAGATTATCAAAAGTCAAAAGAGAATTAATACTTACATACGTTCTGCAAAGTTACACCAAGAAGATTAGAGCCAAACTAGATTTGAAAACTGATGTTTTTAACAAAAGGCATATGGAAATGCTGAGTTTTTGTCATATTGAATGGGGAAAGAACCTTACTGAAAATGGTTATAGTAAAAAAAAGTAGTTAAGGGAAAACTGAATTATATTTGAATATTTTCTCTTCAGAAGAAGAAGAGCCATGCAAGAGACTTTGGGAGTAATCTTGTGGTGTATAAAAATGGTTCTTCACTTAGAATTGGTAATCTTTTGGAAAACATAGATGCCTGAGTTTCATTTCCAAACCAATTAAATCAGAGCCTCTAGAGATAGGACCCAGGCCTGGGTATTTTATAAACTCATCACATTTTTGTAATGTGCAACAATGTTGAACACCTGCCCCTCTTCATATTCTCTTCGTAATCTTTCTAATTCTTTTTTTAAATGTTTGGTATTTTCTATTTATACATGAACTGAAGTTCTCTCTCATTTATTCTATTCTCTGTGCACTCAAAGTGATTATTTGTGGAGTTTTTTAAATGTGCCTACAAAGAAGACCTATTGGAAGAATAGATCAACAGAGGCAGGAATACAAATAAATCCAGGGCTTTGCTCAATACCTTGAGACTCATCTTGGCCAAAGCTAAGCTAAGGTTAGCTTTGAGGAAGTCTAATGTGCAATGAACTGAAAAACAGAATTTGCCTTGGAGGAATGGAGGTCTCTTCATAGTCACTGGGGGAAGTAACTGAGAATGTTTTTACTGCCCAAGTGTCTATTTTTCAAGGAGTTCTATTGTAATATTGTAGAGAAGAAAACTTTCATTTTGGATAAGCAATGGGAATTATAAGTTTAAAGGCCAAAGAGAATGTCTGGAGTAATTTATTTTAGTTATCAATGTGTTATGTAAACAGTTCTTTGGAAAAAGAGTGAAGCTGACTGTGATCCTTCATTCTGGTTGACAAATAAAGTTAATAAATAAAATAACTTTCTAATATTCTTTGCTGATAGGGATGGAAAAGTCACTTTTTTTCTATATCAAGAGTTGTTTAATTGTAAAGGGTCATGTTGTGGGGTGAGACAGCTTCCCATAATGGAAAATAAACATTTCCTCTCATCCTCCAAACAGTAGGTATGGAGAAACTTATTTCTAGGAAATGATCCCCCTTTGACATAAAATAAAAGGGTAACTAGTTCTCTGATGGTAATGATGCGAGTTATAGATACAGCGTCTGAAGAACCAGAAGAGCCTGAAGAACAGAGGGTCTTTGTATAAAGAGACAAATGGAAATGTAGACAGAACACTGGAGAGAAAAGATAGGGAGATAAGACAATGAGCCTCAGAGTCCTCTAGTCAAATATTGGTTCAAGGGTAGAGATGCTACATAGGAAATATAAAGTATGTTGTTTGAAAGAAGGATCAGTGAGAGGGGTAATTTGACTACCTAGGGACTGGGTTAGCAGCCACCATCTTGTCACTTACATAGAACATCTTGTCACTTTACAGGGTTTTTATACATCCAACTTTTTTGTTTTTTTAATAAACCACCAATCTTCATGGGAGTGAGCATTTTAACTGCCACTGAGGACCTCTAAAATATGCTCGTGTGGGAGAAATGGTAAACTAAACGGATTTTTGTATTTCAATCGGGGATTTTTTTGTACTTGATGTAGGTGGTCAAACACAGCCTGTTAGAAATTGATATGTAGATACAGATATAGGTATAGATACCTGTATAACTATAGGTCTAGATATGATAATTATATTAAATTTATATGGTATTTATATTTGCTATAATATAAATACAAAGTCTGATGCAGATGGTTTGGTCGTTCTTCAGAATCTTCTTAGTCTATATTGTGACTCTTGTGTTACAGATTGCCATACACTCCATGTGATGTCTCTTCCACTACAGATACTATCTACGATTAGAGTCTGCTGAATTATATGAGTCCTATTCAATGTTGGAAGCTCTCTATGTCACCGGGTACATAGGGTGGAGCTTTGGAAAATGTTGTCATCTATAGGATATGTTGCTGCCCAAACTCAAGTAAACTTATTGAACGATCAAGGATTGAACTTTCTTTTTTTATGGTGAAAGTGTGAGATGGAATAATTGATCCTATTCTTTGAAACCAACATCCCAGTGTGTTCTGGACCCCTAAACCCCTACAAATGTATTGATAGCAAACCTGTCAACCACCACTGGGCTCACTTTCCATCTTCTGGATCACATGTGTCTTACCAATGCTTTCATTGCACTTGCCTTTCCCTGATGATACATGTTTATTAGTATGATGCTGTCAATATAGTGTAATGGTCTGATATTCTACATGATATAGTCATAGTCCAGGTTTCTTCAGAGCATATTCTAACAGACTGTAGGATAGTTGGCAAAGCTTTGATGCAAGACTGAAAGTGAATACTATTACTTATTCCAAATGAATATGAACTATTTCTGATATTCATTTCTGATAAGGATGGAAAAGAACATTTGGGGAGATTAGTGGCTAAATACCATATACATGAGGTGATATTAATCTTCTCCAGCCCAGAGACCACATCTTCTACAATAGCTTGATGTGGGGATATTGCTCGGCTGAGTTTGTGGTAATCTACAGCGCTTTCCAGGATCTCTTTGGTTTATAGGGCCAGACTTGGTAACTGAAGGGAGATACGAGAAAGATGCCACCTCTGACGCCTTACCATTTTTAAAATAGTATCAGTCTCTGCAATTTTACTTGGAATATGATATTATCACTACTGTGTCTGTGTTGGTGGTGCGGGGGGCATGGGGGGGGTCATCCTTTTGATGATTCATGGAACAAGTAGACACACTCTACACTAAACTTGCACCAGGATCCCAATTATTACCTGGCCTTCATATGTCTCTACCCTCACATGAAAACCACGAAGATGAGATGATGTGTGTTCTTGGATATCAATGGCAACTCAGATTTTATATGCAACAATCCTCAGAAAGTTAGGGTTGGGTATCCTTCTTTTCCCAATGTGCAGTTATTTAAGCCAATTGTTATAGTACTCTTTGGGAAAAGAAGTAATCATTACAATGTGTAATTGTTGGAGTGCTACCAGGATACTTTCTCTTGGTAACCAAGCTTATTCTTCATTCAGTGGGTTCAGGGTTGGCACACTGACTCACATTTAGAAATTGGACAAGAGATTGTGACATTTTGTTAAGAGGACTGCCTTTAATCTCCTGATGAGCCTTTGCAGAGTTGTTGTTGTAAATATTGGCCAATACCATTATTGGATGCATATCTATCTTGACTCTAAGAAAAGTGTATTCTATCAGCCATATCTAAAGCTATCTGCCTGCCATGTTCCTCTAGGAGCTACTTCAACTTTCTTGCTTCTGAGACTAATTGAAACTGTCTTGTTTTAAACTGTTAAAAGCCACCACCTAGACTCCATTTTTATGGAACCTAACCATCCCCACTGTTATTAATGAGGCAATTTCTTTAACATTTTTCTTCCTAAATTCTACTCCATGATTAGGCTGTAGCTTCTAATGTGGGTACCCTTTTCACTAGCATATTCCTCATTACTTTGTTAACTTAAGTATTTTGCTGACCCTCCTGAGAACATCGTCATCTAGCAGTTTGTCCAGGCTTACATCAGATATCCACTCTGGCATGCCCATTTTTTCAAACTATTTCCCTTCTTTTATGATCATCTGCCATAGAAATCTTGACACTTCTATTTCACTTATAGTGGGCCA
>JAPYYA010002100.1:0-14381 GCA_028533165.1 Leontopithecus rosalia | reverse complement strand
GTATATATCCAAAGGACTATAAATCGTTCTACTATAAGGACACATGCACACGAATGTTCATTGCAGCACTGTTTACAATAGCAAAGACCTGGAACCAACCCAAATGCCCATCGATGATAGACTGGACTGGGAAAATGTGGCACATATACACCATGGAATATTATGCAGCAATCAAAAATGATGAGTTCGTGTCCTTTGTGGGGACATGGATGAATCTGGAGAACATCATTCTCAGCAAATTGACACAAGAACAGAAAAGGAAACACCGTTTATACTCACTCATAGGCGGGTGATGAACAATGAGAACACATGGACACAGGGAAGGGAGTACCACACACTGAGGTCTATTGGGGGAAAGCGGGGGGAGTGGGGGAAGGATGGCATGGGGAGAAATGCCAAATATGGGTGAAGGGGCAGAAGGCAGCAAAACACACTGCCACGTGTGTACCTATGCACCTATCTTGCATGTTCTGCACATGTACCCCAAAACCTAAAATGCAATAAAAATTAAAAAAAAAATAAGAAAACACACACAGAAACACAGCTGCACTCACCCAGAAACAAAGGCACATATTGCTATACACCTATACTTATCCATATCTACTTATGTCCACATATGAATGTGTTATATGCAAACCTTGTTATATTTAGACACATATGTTTCTATGTTCAGAACACAACTATACACACACATATATACATAAATATTTTATCTTCCTTCATAAAATTTTAATGTGTTTGCTTGAGCACATTAAGGTACCAGGAGGCTAAATAAAGAGGTTGTGAATGCAAGAGGTTTCCATAAAATGGATTCCTAGTTATGGCAAAACAACTTAGAATGATCTTTAAAAATTAAGAATTAGTATTATTAATATTGAAGATATAGAATACTCTTCTAGAAGAGGGAAGTTTATAAACAGGTATTTATTTCTTACAGTTCTGCAGTCTGGGGATTCGAAGATCAAGACATCAGCAGATTCATTGTCTGTCAAGCGTTCCTCTTCTTGCTGTAACCTCACATGGCAGAAGGGACAAGGCTGTTCTCTGGGGCTTCTTTTATAAGGGCACTAATACTATTCATGCAGGTTATACCTTTGTGACGTAATAAGCTGCCTAATAACTCCACCTCTTAATACCATCACATTGGTTCTTAGGTTTCAACACACGAATTGTAGGTAAGACACAAAATTGAGACCACAGCACTCCACGTGTTAATTATCTAACTTTGAATGATACTTCTTATTCTTCGTTGTTGAGAATTGTCCTTGATAATCGATTTAATTTACATTTGGGCAGTAAAAATACCATTGCTTTGTCAGATTTCCCTAAGTGTAACATTTATCTTTCTGACTTTGCTTTTGCGATGAGAAAATTTGTGTGCATTGAAAATCTTTAGTAAATAGAACTCAGTCATCTTTTGATGTGGGAGCATGATATAGATTTTGTTTTCTTTAGGAAAGTCATGCTGTGTTCTTTATAGATATGTAAAGTAGATGTTATAAATTTATTCCTAGCATCTCTTCTTTTTATGTTAATTAAATTCATCTCTCCATCATCTTTGCTAACTGATTATTGCAGGTAGACAGGTAACATGCCTAATTTTGCCAACTCACTTTCCTACCATCTTTCATTATTTTTTAGCTCATTTAGTTGGATGATTGCATTTAATGGTTTAATGAATTATGATTAAATAAACTTTCTGAGCATGTTAACCTATTAGGAACCGCTTTATAACGGAATAGCAAGACAGGTGGATGGTACTTTAGTTCCTTTATTCCTTTGTTTTTTTTATTTTTTATTTTTCCTATTCTTTATATTAGCATGAACAAATTTTAATTATTGTTTTAAAATTTGGAACCATGGTTGGATATTGAATTAAGTGATTTGTTCATGATTTAAGAGAAATGAGTGATGTAAATTCATTTTCATAGCTTCAAAGCATAATTTTTTGTTTTAATTTTTTAAATGATGGATATGCCATTATCTCACTGTAACTACTGAACCTAGACCTAGACAACCTGTAGGGAAACCATCTATATTTCATATCCTTTCCTTAATGAATGTTAACTTCTTGTTAAATTAATATTCTAAAAGACTTTACATGTTAGCATAAGAAGGTACTTTCCTGTCAGGAGCTAAAATGTGTGTTTGAGTATTCATGTATTTTTAATATCTCTAGAAATATCCTATGCAGATTTTTTAATCTGGTTTGATTTACAGATATGAAGTCATGGATATTCATCTAGACAAAATTATATATTGCCTTCATATTATGTATAAAATTCAATCTGCTTTTTGAGATGGAGTTTTACTCTGTCACCTAGGCTGGACTGCAGTGGCACAATTTAGGCTCTCTGCAATCTCTGACTCCTGGGTTCAAGCGATTGTCCTGCATCAGCCTCCTGAGTAGCTGGGACTACAGGTACACACCATCACACCTCGCTAATTTTTTGTATTTTTAGTAGAGATGGGGTTTTACCTTCTTAGCCAGGATAGACTCCATCTCCTGACTTTGTGATCTGCCCACCTAGGCCTCCCAAAGTACTGGGACTACAGGCACAAGCACCAAAATTCAAATTTTTAATCCATGTAGTATACATTTGGTTTTGTGATATGAAATAAGTGTGAAAATTTTAAAGTAATTGAATATAATACATAGACTCCCAGTTCTATTCAACACTCATCCATATGATTTCTTAAGCCACTATCACACTTAGTAATTAGTGTAACTTTTGCTAGTCACAGTAATTTCCCTCTCCTGAGAAATTGTATTTGAATATTAAGGTACTGTTGAGTGAGTGGTGTTAAAAATATATGTGGAATATAAAAATCTATCTGCATATGTCTCTTATATTCACTTGTTGTATTGAGGAAAAACTAAATTTATAGTTAAAAGCTAATTTTACAAAATTGATATTCCAAATTCTCACTTTCTCTGAGGTCATAATAAGTCTCTTAAACCACACTCTCACCAATTCTTCCTACCTGTATAAAAATCATTATCAATTGTAATATGAGTAAAGCCATAATTATTAAGCATTAATAATGACTTAATGTTAACTTGTCTGCCAGTCTGGGTATTTAGATCATATTTGAGGATTAAGCTCATCTTCATTATACTAGATGACATAAAATTGTTAGTATCTATATATGATAGATTTAGTAACAACATACGTAAAGAGATATATGTTAAATTTTTATAATCTAGATGGTGACAAACACATTAGCGATTATATTAACATACCACTTATATCCATTGGTGTATAGGCAAATTCCTCACAAGCAAATGAAGCCCTGCATTTAAATGTAAACTAATTTCATCCATGCTAGGGTGTCTGGCATCTAGGTGATTAGGAGACAACCATATCAACTTGAAGCAAACTTGTTCCACATGATACAAACAGAATGTTGCTTATTTTACAACTTGGAATTCACAACATCACATGCATTCCCAAACTAGTGAAACTCAACAAGAGTGACCGTATAAAAGGAGATAATGAATTTCTAGAATACTAGGAACCAAACTGCACGGTCACCATCAAAAGCAGTCATTCAAACAGTATTATCATGTATGACAAAGAGATTCTGAGTTCGAGGCAACTGAATGAGCTGATGAAACTCTGCAGTATAATTTGAAATTGCAGCTGAACTATTTTCAGCCATTAACCTCTGCTTTCCCCAGTGTGTTTTCTTAGACTTCAAGACTTCAATTCAGTGAAAACAAATATGTCTATCTAAGCAGGGATATACATAAATACATAATGTCACACAGAACTAGCAAATTAAAAAATAAAGACAATACATATTCAAAGTTATATGAAACAGAAATGAATCAACACACCCTGGAAATTGCAGTTGAACATCAATATCTATATATTCTTGCCACATGACAAATAAAGCTGTGTGTTAAACATTAAGCATATCGAATAACTGAAAAATCTGCTCTAAGGAAACATGTTTCTTGTGGGATATTATAAAATTATAAAAATTATTTCCTAACTTCAATTTGTAGATAATTTTAAAAGTATCCATAAAAATTAATAGAAAAAATACATTTACTAGCAAAAGTACTTCATCGGTGGTATTAGCAAGTCCTATAGCTAATACAATTACCAGGAATTCTATCCTATTCACAGGTGATCATTTAAATGTTCTTTGTGCTAATAAACATATTACTAGTAGTATTACTACTAGTAGTGATAGTAATAGTAGGTTCAATGGTAGTGTGGGTAGTAGAAGCAATATTAATGATAAATCATTCTTGGCAAAGGCACAACTGGGAGGTAATTACTTTGGAATTTCATGTATATTTTCTCATTTGATCACAAAAAAAACCATGTGCAGACCAAATCTTAATAATTGCATATCTCAAATTTGTTATAATGATTAAATGACGTAGCAAGTAAAAATAAATTTGGAAACTGAACATTTGCAAAAATACAAATGCAATCATACTGACACAACATTTCTACCAAATATATTTAAAGATGACAAGATGCATTGCTATTTACAATTACTTACCTTACTGCTAAGATGTCACACTTCCAGAAATTCTTAACTTTAAACTGCCCTTTTGTCATTTCCAAAATTTCTCCAGAAATTAGTACATCAGAAAGTTTACAGCACACCAGGCTTAGGATATGAAGGTTTTTCAAATCATTATGTTAGAGCTTAGTTCTCAGAATAAAGCCACAGTTGTAATCATAAAACTACAGTGGTTCTTAGTGTCAGGAAGTGAGGTGGATGGGGAAAAAGTAAGCAGGAATTAGTATAATTGTTGTTTAAAAGAAAAATCAGTCAGAAAGCACAATGATTATAAATAAAAAAATATTTTCAGTAAAATCTCCAAATTTAATAGCTAGGCAAAAACTTATCATATCCTTTCCAGATATCAACAAGGTAAGCTAGAAATCTTTCCTGTAAAATCCCAAACCTGGATTGATCATCTAATTCTGTTCTTAGAAGAGGAAGATTATTCAGAGAAATTATTTTCTTTCAGGTGAGCTTAACCCAGGGTTGTCCACTGGCTACACTTAGAGCTTAAAAGTCTTGAGGATACCTTATCTCCAGATGGCTGTCGGGACTCTGCTGGGTATAAGAAAGGCAATTCAAGGGTGATTACATCTCTACATCCATCACCAGTCTGAAAACCACCACAAACTTGTACTTACTCTACCCAGAAATGACCCAGTGACATGTAATCTAAGTGGCTGGCACATTTCTGAGTAGGGAACTTCCCACAACATGGCTAATTGTGGAGGTGCTGCCCCATCTTGCATGTTCTCTCCCTGTAGCTTTCAGCACTCCTGAGCATAGCATGATGCATGAACCCTGAACTTATTTATTCATTAGTCCTAGAGAATGTCCAGCCCAGTGCCCTCCAAACTTGCATGTGCGCCTCATTGAGGACCCTCTCACCTGCTGCTCCATGTTTATCTGGATGATTGCCAGGACCAGAGAGAATAAGTTTATTCCTGATTTCTCTTCTTTTAGGAAATATCTTTATCTCTTCTATCTTTATCTTCTCTATCCTGTATGTGCTCACATTGTTAGCAAACGACCATGAAAATTATATTGAGGATGACGGAGTCTAGCTAACCATCAAGGATAGCCTGAGATCAGTGATGACAGCTCAAGGTGCCGGCAGCTCTATCGTCTCACCAGTCTGAGAGCCACTATAAACTTGTACTTCATGATTCTTATTCCACCCAGAGAAAAAAACAGTTACATGTAATCTATTTTACTCTATTAGTCCATTCTCATGATGCTAATAAAGACATACCAAAGACTGGGACATACTACATATATATATATATATATATATATATATATATATATATATATGTATTCATACATATGTGTATACATATATACACACGTATATATGTGTGTATATATATACACATATATATATACAGATATATTTATTAAAACTGTATATATAGGTTTAATTGACTCATAGTTCAGCATTGCTGGGGAGGCCTCAGGAAATTTACAGTCATGATGGAAGGGGAAGCAAACATGTCCTTCTTCAAATGGCAGCAGGAATGACAAGTGCTAAGCAAAGTGGGGAAAGTCCCTTAAAAACCATTAGATCTAGTGAGAACTCACTGTCACAAGATCAGCAGCATGGGGGCAACCGCCCCCATGATTTAATTACCTCCTATCGGGTCCCTTCCATGACACATGGGAATTATGGGAACTACCATTCCAGATGAGATTTGGATGGGGACAGAACCAAACCATATCAGGTACCTTTCTGGAAAAAGCCCTGAACACAGCATGGTGGAAAGGGGGAAGTGCTGTTCCATCTTCCATGTTCATACTCTGTGGCTTTCATCACTTCTCTGACCACAGCACGATACCTGAACTCTGAACTTACATATTCATCAGTTCAAAATAATGCCCAGCCCACAAGACCCCAACTTGCTTGTCTCCCTCAGTGAGTGCCCTCTCACCTGCTCTATGTTTACTTGGATGATTGCCAAGACCAGGAAAAAACAAGCTTGTTCCCATTTTCTATATTTCAACTAGGAAGCATCTTCATCTCTTCTGTCACTTTCTTCTCTAACATGATGAAGTTCATATTGTTAGAAATGCACCAGTAAAATCATCTTGAGAATGCCTGAGGTCCATGTGGCCAATGAGGATCTCCTGGCAACAGGGAAGGCAGCTCAAGGTCCATGCAACCCCACTACATCAGGGGTCCATAGGCAACTATAAACTTGTACTTGGTAAGCCTTAGCCCACTCAGAGAGGAACCGGTTACAAGGGACTGGCACCTTTCTGGAAAGGCATTGCACATATCATGGATGAATGGGAAGGTGCTACTCCATAGTACAACGTCAAGCCCCATCCTAGAGAATGTCCAGCCCACTGCCCTCCATCGTGTATGTTTCCATCAGTGAGACACTCTCACTTGCTCCATGTTTACCCAGATGGTTGCCAGGACCACAAGACAACAAACTTGTTTTTCTGTTCTTCTATTAGGAAATATCTTCATGTCTTCCATCTTTCTCTTTATCATACAGGTATAGGAATGAACCATTGAAATCATCTAGAGGATGCCTGAGGTTTGGGTGGCCAGCCAGGATCTCCTGGCATCACTGAAGGCAACTCAAACCTCCAGCAACTCTACCTCAACACCTGTCTGAAGGTCACTGCAAACTTCTACTTCGTAAGCCTTATTCTACTCAGAAAGGAAACAGTGACATGTAATCTAAGTGACTGTCACCTTTCTGAGTAGGGCACCTCCCATAGTATGACTGATTGTGGAGGTGCTGTCCCATCACTCACCATCATGCACTGCAGCTTTCATCTCTCTCCTCAACACAGCAGGGTGGCTGAACCCTGAACATACTTATTAAGTCCTTGAGAATGCCCAGCCCACTGCCTCCAACTTGGCATGCTTGCCTCTATGAGGACCTTGTCACCTGATTTATGTTTACCTGGATGATGGCCAAGACCAGAAAAAAAAAATCTTGTTTCTCTTTCTTCTTCTTCTTTTAGGAAGTAACTTTATCTCTTCTACTATTACCTTTTTTAACCTGTAGGTGCTCACATTTTTAGAAATGGACCATTAACATCATCTTGAGGATGTCTGAGTTCCAGGTGGCTTACAAGTCTCTCCTGGGATCAATGAGGGCAGCTGAAAGTGCTTGCAGGTCTGCCTCCTCACCGCAATAAGGCCTCTGAAGGCCATCACAAAACTGTACTTGGAGAAACTTACTCTACCAAGAGAGGAGCCAGAAACATGTAATCTAAGTGACTGGCACATTTTTGAGTAGGGCACTGCATGGCTAATTGTGGAGGTGCTGTTCCATCTTGCGTGTTCTTCCCCTGTAGCTTCCATCACTCCTCTGAGCATAGCATGATGCCTGAACCCTGAACTTATTTATTCAACAGTCCTGGATAATGTCTAGCCCACTGCCGTCCAATGTACATGCCTCCCTAAGTGAGGAACCTCCCACTTACTCTATGTTTACCTGGATGATTGCAAGGACCAGAAGAGTACAAGATTGTTCCCATTTTTTAATTTTTCTATCGGAATTATCTTCATCTTGTCTTTCTCATCTATAACCAGCAGGTGTTCATGTTGTTAGTGACAGATAATTTAGAATATCTTGAGGATGCCTGAGGTCCATATGGCCAACTAAGGTCTCCTGGTATCAGGGAAGGTAGCTCAAGGCTCTTAAAAATCCACCCTATCATGGTTCGAAAGGCCACCACAAATTTATATTTGCTGAGTCTTACACTATCAAGAAAGAAACCAGTGACATATAATCTAGATGACTGGCACATTTCTGAGTAGGGCATTGCACACTCACTTTAATAGTAGAAGTGCATGTCTAATAGTTGAAGTGCTGCCCCATCTTGCAAGGTCAAGCCCCACCCAAAAGAATGTCCAGCCCACTGCCCTCCATCATCCATGTCTCATGGAGCGAGAACACTATCACCTGCTCCATGTTTATCCAGATGGTTGCCAGGACCAGAAGAGAACAAGCTCGTTTTCTGTTATTCTATTACGAAGTATCTTCATGTCTTCTATCTTTTCTCTTCTCTAACAAATAGGTATTTCCATTGTTAGAAATGCATCATCGAAATCATCTTGAGAATACCTGAGGTTCGGATGGCAAGCTAGGATCTCCTAGCAAGACAAATCAAGGCTCCAGCCACTCCACCGCATCACCTGTCCAAAAGTCACCATGAACTTGTACTTGGTAAGCCTTACTCTACTCAGAAAGAGCACAGTGACATGTAACATAAGTAACTGATGCCTTTCCAAGTAGGGCACTGCTCCCAGCATGACTGACTGTAGAGGGGCTGCGCAATCACCCACCCTCGTGCACTGCAGATTTCATCACCCTCCTCAGCACAGCAGGATGCATGAACCTTGAATTTATTCTTAGTTCCTAGAAAATTTCTAGCCCACTTCCCTCCATCTGGGGATGCCTGCCTCAGTGAGGACCTTCTCACCTGATTTATGTTTACCTGGATGATGGCCAAGACAAGAAGAGAAAAAGGTTGTTCCTGTTTTCTTTCCTTCCTTTAAGAAGTAACTATCTCTTCTGTCATTGCCTTCTTTAACCTGTAGGTGCTCACATAGTTAGAAATGAACCATTAAAATCATCTTGATGATGCCTGAGTTCCAGGTGGTTTCCAAGGCTCTCCTGGGATCAATGAGGGCAGCTCAAGTTGCTTGCGAGTCTACCCCATCACCAGTCCGAAGGCCACCACAAAACTGTACTTGATGAGCCATACTTCACCCAAAGAGTGACGTGTAACCTAAGTGACTGACACGCTGCCTCATCTTGCATGTTCTTCCCCTGTAGCTTCCATCACTCCTCTGAGCATAGCATCATGAATGACCATGAACTTATTTATTCACCCATCCTAGATAATGTCTAGCCCATTGCCCTCCAATGTACATGCCTCCCTAAGTGAGGAACCTCTCACCTACTCTATGTTTATCTGGATGATTGCCAGGACTAGAAGAGAGCAAAATTGTTCCCATTTTCTGTTCTATTTAAAATTATTTTAATCTTGTCTTTCTCATCCACAACCTGTACATGGCCATGTTGTTAGAGACCGGTCATTTAAATTATCTTGAGGATGCCTGAGGTCCACATGTCCAACTAAGATCTGCTGGTATCAGGGAAGGTACCTCAATGCTCTTGTAACTCTGTCCAATCATAAGTCCAAAGGCCACTACAAACTTGGTATGCCTTACTCTACCTGGAAAGGAACTAGTGACATATAAGCTATGTGACTGGCAGTTTTCTAAGTAGGGCACTGCACATGGCATGGCTGATTGTGGAGATGCTGCCCCATCTGGCACAGTTATACTCTGAAGCTGTCACCACTCCCCTCAACAAAGCAGAGTGCCTGAAGCCTAAACTTATTCCTAAATCCCAAAGAATATTCAGCTCATTGCCCTCCAATTTGCATATCACACTCTGTGAGAGTACTCTCACCTGCTCGGTGTTTACCCAGATTATACACAGGAGCAGAAGAGAACAAGCTTGTTCATTTTCTGTTCCTCTATTAGGAATTAACTTCATGTCCTCTTTCTCTTCTCTAACATGCAGGTCTTGAGGATGCCTGATGTTCAGGGGGCCAGCTACGATCTCCTGGAATTATTAAAGACAACTCCTGCAGCTCCGCCTCATTACCTGTATGAAGGCCACCACAAACTTGTACTTAGTGAGCCTTACTGTACGTGGAAAGGACACGGTGACATGTAATGTAAGTAACTGCCACCTTTCTAAGTAGGGCACAGCCCACAGCATGGCTGATTGTGGAGGTGCTGCCCCATATGCCACCACTGTCCCCTGCACCTTTCATCACTCCCCTCGACACAGCAGGATGCCTGAAGCTTGAAGTTACTTATTATTAAAACCTAGATAATGTTTAGCCCACTGCCCACCAACTTTCATGCCTGCCTCAGTGAGAAGCCTCTCACTTGCTGTATGTTTACCCAGTGATTGCCAGGACCAGGAGAGAATAAGCTTGTAACCATTTTCTATTATTCTATTAGGAACTATCTTTATCTTATCTTTCTCTTCCATAACCTGTAGGTGCTCACATTGGTAGGAAGGCACTATTGAAATAATCTTGAGGATGCCTGAGGTCCACATGGCCAGCTAGGTTCTCCTGTTATTAGGGAAGGCAGCTTGAGGCCCTTGCAGCTATATTCCAACACAGGTCCAAAGGCCACCACAAATGTATACATGGTGAGCCTTATTGTACTCAGAAAGGAGCCAGTGACACATAATCTACACAAATGGCATCATTCTGAGTAGGGCATCGCACACGGCATGGCTGACTGTGGAGCTGCTGCCCCATCCCCCACCATTGTCCCCTACAGGTTTTGTCATTCCCTTCAATAGAACATTGTGCCTGAAAATTTCTATTCATAAGTCCTAGAGAATGCCCATCCCACTGCTCTCGAAATTGTATCCCTCCTTAAGTGGAAACCCACTAATCTCTGTGTTTACCTAGATGATTAACAGGAGCAGGAAAGAATGAGCTTGGACATATTTCCTTTTCTTAAGAAGTATCTTTGTCTTCTCTAAATTGCAAAAATGGAAGTTTTTGTATATGTAGCATTTCATGTGCTTTGAATCTCCCTAAAGTTTACAGAAAACACCTCCAATACACCCACCATATCCTTCTTTTCTCCATATATTCCTTCATTCCAAATACATAGAATAACAATGACAAGAATTGCAAAAATTCATAAGTGAAGATAAAGTACATCAGAGACCTAAAAGGCAGAAACTTATTTTCTTCATACATCCCTTGAGAGAAAACTACACTTTTAACTCATAACTTTTGAATTTTCCTACAGGCCTCTCATGCTCTGATTTTCCCTGAACTAATCTGAAGCTGAGGGAAGTTGTAAGACAGTATATGGGGAGACACCTGACCCTAGTCCAGTTCTCCTAGCCATTATTGGACCTTCCTCTCGCTTCCACCTGAAATTATCAATACCTATGTGACCATTCACCTATTAACCTGCTGCAAAGTATGACACCAATGTAGCAAAGTTTCATATCCTTTCTTCACCAAAAGAAATATAATCATTGACATGGAGCAGAGAAGAAATATGACCATTATTTTGGTCTCTCAGAGGTCTAGAAAAGCTGTGAGGGCAAAGATTTGGAAAACAATTCCCATTTTGACCCAGTTGGGCCAGTATTTGCTTCTTCCATTGGCCTTAGGGTGTTTAACTCACACAGATGATGATAGGCTGTTTACCATGCAAGAACAAGCACTGAATATACCAGTTGGCATGGAGTCAGAGACTACTATACAGTCTCTGACTATATATTGCCTTATTTCATAAGTTTTGGGAAAAATAAAGGCAGATATAAATAAAAGGACAAGAGAAACAACAAGAACTTACATTTCTGAAATGCTCACTTACACCATATCAACGTATTTGGGAATTTTCTGTGAATCTTCTCAAATATCCTCACGACAAATGCGTGTCTCTGAATCTTTTACATACTCACTGACACAAATTTGTCATGAAGATTTGTGAGAAAACTTGAAGATATACTTGAATCCTGAAATATAACAACACAGCAGATGTTACGTTTATGGCAATACAAAGGGCATATATAGATAAGAAAACTTACCTATGAAACTTCCTGTTTACAACTTAACCATCAGTGAGATAAGTATGTGGGTAATTCTATTACCTATAATTCACCATCACTATTAACTGTCTTTGTTTACATCAGACGGTCCCGTGATCTTGTTAATTCTGATGCATAAGGGAGCAATCTAAAAACAGCTGGCAGCAGGTACTTTCAGATTTATGATGAGAAGGCAGAGTTCTCCTGAGTGACTCCCTGGGAACTTACTGACTGTGATGATGTGGAATGAGAATTTCTTTAACACAGCAATGAATTAAAAATGGAGCTATCACTGTCTATTTAGATTCATTAAAACATTAAAACCACTAGATTTGTAAGGTTGGGAGAAAATGAAGATATACCACAGTATCTTCACAGACTGTCAGCTGTCAGCATTAACCATCAAAAAATATTAAGAAAATAAAAATCTTATCAAAAAAGAAAGATGGATTTGTAGAAGTGTCCAACCATATATTCAGTTCTCGAAAAACAAACCCTTCCAAAAGGACACATCAGGATTGCTAATGATTTAACACCCTTACCTGATAAATAAGTGGTACGATGCTTTAGTGAAGACTATTTTAAAATACTAGAGGCATAATCATACAACTATAATGGTCTCAAAAATAATGAGCCATATCAGAGGTAAGCTGGTAATGAATAGATAATATGTAAAAATTATGAGTTTCTTGTACATAAACCTCTACATGTCTAAGAATTTCTAGGATCCTACCATTTGGTAATTGGAGATTACTGTTTCCAGATCAGATGGAGGAACAGTGATCAAACTCATCTGCTGTCTAAAACAACATAATAACAAGATATATACAGAAAAACATGTCCTTCAGACACTGTAGAATGATCTGTGAGAGAGGAGACGCATTAGAACAGTCCATCCATTCTTCTGCCAACCTCTCAGAGAGAAATTACCTACTCCAATGCAGAGAATGGGAACCCAGACAAAGCCTGGCAATTTTCTGTGTTAACAGATTAAAATGGAAAAAAGAGATCATCTCACTAGATGCAGAGAGATATGTGACTAAATCTAAAATCCACATCTGAAAAATAATAACAGCAAATTAGGCATAGTACAGAGTATAGCCTCAATTGGTTGAATGGAATCTATGAAAACCAACAGCTAAATTAAGACTTAATGTTGCCTTTTCTTTTTTTTGAGATGGAGTTTCCCTCTTGTTACCCAGGCTGGAGTGCAATGGGGCCATCTCGGCTCACCGCAACCTCCGCCTCCTGGGTTCAAGCAATTCTCCTGCCTCAGCCTCCCGAGTAGCTGGGATTACAGATATGTGCCACCGTACCCAGCTAATTTTTTGTATTTTTAGTAGAGACAGGGTTTCACCATGTTGACCAGGATAGTCTCGATCTCTTGACCTTGTGATCCACCCGCCTCGGCCTCCCAAAGTTGGGATTACAGGTTTGAGCCACCGCACCCGGCCCAATGTTGCCATATTTATGCTTGACTCCTGAAATCAGAAACCAGGTGAAGATATCCTATTCACCATTTCTGTGCAAAAATTATACCAAATTAAAGTAAGAAAATAAAGTAAGCAGATGATATTTTATAATTTCATAAATAAAGTAAGCAGATGATATTTTATAATTTAAAATCATGGATGAATAAATCCAGAGTGTGTCATCTTCAACTATTAAATTCCCCTTACCTGTGTTACCAGTGGCTAGAATGCTTGCACTGTAAATAAATTATCTCTTTGGTCATAGATATCCACAGCGTTTTCTAGAAAAACATGTAAACTGAACAATAAATCAGAACAAAACAGGACACATAACTCTCTGTCTCTCTCTCTATATATATGGCTATTATATATAATATTTATATATATTTATATAGATATTAAAAAAATTATATATTATATATTATATAAATAGAATATATATAGTATATACATAAAATATATATATAATATATATTATATAATATATATTATATATAATTATTATATTATATAATATATATTATATATAATTATTATATAATATATATTATATATTATATAATATATAAAAATTATATATTAGATAATATATATAAATTATATAATTATATATATATTATTATGTATATATATTAATATGTACAATATATGTATATTATATAGTATATCTTATATAATTTATATAATATATAATATATAATATGTATAATATACATATTATTTATAATATAATATGTATATTATATATTTTATATATTTATATATA
>JAPYYA010000210.1:0-16806 GCA_028533165.1 Leontopithecus rosalia | reverse complement strand
ATGGTGTATATGTGCCACATTTTCCCAGTCCAGTCTATCATCGATGGGCATTTGGGTTGATTCCAGGTCTTTGCTATTGTAAACAGTGCTGCAATGAACATTCGTGTGCATGTGTCCTTATAGTAGAACGATTTATAGTCCTTTGGATATATACCTAGTAATGGGATTGCTGGGTCAAATGGAATTTCTATTTCTAGGTAATTGAGGAATCGCCACACTGTCTTCCACAATGGTTGAACTAATTTACACTCCCACCAGCAGTGTAAGAGTGTTCCTATTTCTCCGCATCCAAGTACTGTAAATGTTGCCAAGGTCACCTGTTGCTTTGCTAACATTCTTTCATGGACCACATGTTTTAAGTGGTACAATTCTATTGGTAGAATGATGATTCAGCACAAATTCAAAGGATGCAACCCGAGTTTGAATCACAGCTGTATTTTTAGTAGAGACGGGGTTTCACCATCTTGGCCAGGCTGGTCTTGAACTCCTGACCTCGTGATCCACCCACCTCGGCCTCCCAAAGTGTTGGGATTACAGGTTTGAGCCACGGGATGTCCAGCCTTTTTGTGTGTGTGTGATGAAAAGATATACATATATTTAGAATTAGCCAGCCAGGATCACCACGCCTAGCTAATTGTTTTGTGTTTTTAAATAGAGACAGGGTTTCATCATCTTGGCCAGGCTGGCCTTGAACGACTGACCTTGTGACCCACCTGCCTGGGCCTCCCAGAGTGCTGGGATAGCAGGTGTGAGTCACTGCACCTGGCCAATTTTTTTTTTTTTTTTTTGAGACAGGGTCTCACTCTGTCACCCAGGCTGGAGTACAGTGGCACGATCTCTGCTCACCGCAACCACCGCCTCCCAGGTTCAAGTGATTCTTCTGCCTCGGCCACCCGCGTAGCTGGGATTAGAGGCATGCACCACCATGCCTAGCTAATTTTTGTATTTTTAGTAGGAACGGGGTTTCACTGTGTTGGTCAGGCTGGTCTCAAATGCCTGACCTCAAACGGTCCACCCACCTCAGCCTCCCAGAGTGCTGGGATCACAGGCATGAGCCACCACACCTGGCCAACCAGTGGCAGCTTTGAATTTTTTTGGTTGTCACAGCTGGAGGAGGAGCTGCTGGTGGCATCTGGTGGGTAGAAGCCAGGGATGCTGCTAAGCAGCCTACAGTGCCCAGGATAGCCCCCCACAAGAATCACCCAGCCCCCAGTGTCCACAGTGCCGAGACTGAGGTAGAGGATTTGGTCTAGAACATGCACTCTCTCCTGGGCTTGGCTCGAGTGTCCTCCTTGAGCTTCCCCCGGTCATTCCATGTCCTCATCCACTACTTTGAAATAGACTGGGTTTTCATCTGTCTCCCCAGGAAATTTGGTGTTTTCATCTCTCTCCCCAGGAAGTTTGGGGGCTGGAGGCTCAGGGACTGGGTCTGTTTTTATACTGTGTCTCAGCAGTGCACTAGGTTTTAACCAACAGGATAAAGCATGCCTTAGCAAACTAACACAGGAACAGAAAACCAAACACCGCATGTTCTCACTTAGCAGTGGGAGCTGAACTAGGACAACACATGGACACAGGGAGGGGAACATCACACCCGGAGGCCTGTGAAGGGGACGTGAGAGCATCAGGATACGTAGGTAACGCATGCTGGGCTTAATACCTAGGACCTGCGTTGACAGGTGCAGCAAACCGCTGTGACACACATTTCCCTGTGTCACAAACCTGCACGTCCCGCACATGTACCCCAGAACTTAAAATAAATTAAAATAAGAATAAAACCGAACAGACCCTTTTCACAAGATGGTGCCAAAAGCGAAGGAAGCTCCTGGCCAAAGGAGCTAAAACCCCAGCCAAAGTGAAGGCTTTGAAGGCCAAGAAGGCAGTGTTGAAAGATGTCCACAGCCACAAAACAAAAAAAAATCTGCGTGTCACCCACCTTTCAGCGGCCGAAGACACCGCGACTCCAGAGACAGCCCAAATACCCTCCGAAGAGCGCCCCCAGGAGAAACGAGCTCTGCTACGACGCTGTCATCAAGCTTCTGCCAACCACTGAGTCTGTCGTGAAGAAGATGGAAGACGGCAACACGCTTCCCTTCATTGTGGATTTTTTTTTCAGACGGAGTTTTGCTGTTGTCACCCCCACTGGAGTGCAAATGACGTGATCTCGGCTCACCGCAACCTCCACCTCCCAGGTTCAAACAATTCTCCTGCTTCAGCCTCTCAAGCAGCTGGGATTACAGGTGCGCGCCACCACGCCCAGCTAATTTTTGTATTTTTAGCAGAGACGGGGTTTCACCATATTGGTCAGATTGGTCTCAAACTCCCAACCTCAGATGATCTGCCCGCCTCAGCTGCCCAAAGTGCTGGGATTACAGGCGTGAGCCACCGTGCCCGGCTCCCTTTATGGATGTTAAAGCCAACAAGCACCAGATCAAACAGGCTGTGAAGAAGCTCTGTGACGTTGATGTGGCCAAGGTCAACACCCAGATTTGGCCTGATAGAGAGAAGGCACGTGTTCGATTGACACCTGGTTATGATGTTTTGGATATTGCCAGCAAAAATTGGGATCATCTAAACTGAGTCCAGCTGGGTAATTCTAAAAATATGTATATCTTTTCACCACAAAAAAAAAAAAGGCCGGACATCCCGTGGCTCACACCTGTAATCCAAACACTTTGGGAGGCCGAGGTGGGTGGATCATGAGGTCAGGAGTTCAAGACCAGCCTGGCCAAGATGGTGAAACCCCATCTCTACTAAAAATACAAAAATTAGGTAGGCAGGGTGGTGGGCATCTGTAATTCCAGCTAATTGGGAGGCTGAGGCAGAGAATTGCTTGAATCCAGAAGGCAGAGGTTGCAGTGAGTCAAGATCGCACCACTGCACTCCAGCCTGGGCAACAAAGCAAGACTCTGTGTCAGAAAAAAAAGAAAGAAAGAAGGCCAGGCATGGTGGCTCATGCCTGTAATCACAGCACTTTGAGAGCCTGAGGCAGGTGGATCATGAGGTCAGGAGTTCAAGACCAGCCTGGCCAAGATGGTGAAACTCCATCTCTACTAAAAATACAGAAATTAGCCAGGCATGGTGCTGGATGCCTGTAATCCCAGCTACTCAGGAGGCTGAGGCAGGAGAATCACCTGAACCCAGGAGGTGGAGGTTGCAGTGAGCCGATTTCATGCCCTGGCACTCCAGCCTGAGCGACAGAACAAGACTCCGTCTCAAAAAAAAAAAGGAAGGAAGATAAAGGAAAGAAATGCTGATGTGAAGAGCAGCTTCACACATAAACGCTTGGCTATCTGGCATGTGCTTCTCTGGCACAGGTTTTCACATCGTTCCCATTCACTATCCCGCTAATGGGGCCAAACATGTCCACTCCCCATTCACTACTCCTAGATATCATCTGACCTTTTAACTCCGTGAGGCTATCTCTACCTACACGTGTTTATTTCCACATATTATTTCCTATGCTATTTCAAGGTTGTTATTGAGGTAGACGTTAACACTACTGCTTTGTGAATGTTCTGTTTCTACTGAGCCACTACAATACGTTGAATTGCGTCCCCAGAAGTAAATATCTAAGGCCTGAGTAAACCCAGGTATTTGTGAAAATGCCCTTATTTGCGGAAAGAGAATTAGCCGAAGTGATTGAGTTAAGATGACGTCATTGGTGTGGGCCCTAATCCAACATGGCTGGTGTCCTTATACGAAGAAAAGAGGAACAGAGACAACACACAGAAAGATGACAGGATGACAGAGACAGAGATTGGAATGACCCATCTACAAGCCAAGGAACAGCAAGGATTGTCAGCAACACCAGAAGCCAGGAGAAAGGCATGGAACAGATCTTCCCCTCCAGACTTCAGAGAGAGCACAGCCCCGGTGACATCCTGATTTCAGACATGTGGCTGCCAGAACTGTGAGAGAACAAATTTGCATTGTTTTGAGCCACGTTGGTGGTGGGTCTTTGTGACAGTCTCACTGGAAAATGAATACAGCAACCCTCTAAGCTGCAGAGCGTCTTTCAGACAGTCAGAGAACCGTGGAGTGGTAAACCTGACTTTTTAATTCTTGAAACGGATGGATTTTCACTAAGAAAATAGAAGAACATTTTCTCTATTCCGAAATTTCCCTCGCCCAGTGCTGGAGGCAGTGATTGGTTTTCAGCATCTCCTATTGTGCCAGCTTTTTCACTCCTGACATTCAGCAAGTGGGAGGGAGTGTTATAACTCTTTTATTCCCACCGCCAGCAAGGTTCTTGTCCCACAGCCAAGAAGAATAAGGCACACGGACACCAGAGATTTCATAAGGCAGAGTGGGATTTATAAAGCAAAAGCCATAGAAAAGCTCTCAGCAAGGAGAGGGACCTGACCGAGGGTTGCTGGCTGCAGGGCTAAGTTCAGAGGTTTTATGGACTGGGAAGGGGGAGGAGTGTGCTGACTGGTCTGTGGGCCACTCAGAAAGACACACACAGTGAAAAGAACCAACTAGAGGCTGAGGAGAAGGCTTGGCCTGCAACCAATCAGGGGCTGAAGTGATGTTACTCCAGCCAATCACAGAAAGACAGGAAAATGTAAACTAGGTAAAAGGTAAGGACCAATCTGGAGGAAGCATGTGAAATGAGACAAAGGCACATCAAAGGGAGGAAAAATGTGACCAGAAAAGGAGTGGAATTTGTTCATCTAGGTTCACAGAGTAAGCATTTCCATTCAAAGACACTGACTGCCTCCTTCTTATCTGGGGCCTGCAGCTGGATTTTCAGGGTGTTCCTGGTTTGAAGGAGTTTTACTAAGGGCCCACCCTAACTGCCTCTCTGACCACTTTCTTCCTAGCTCCTCTCTCAATATCCAAGGCCCTGGCTAGTCCCAGCCTTGCAGGGACATTGACATCCTCTCTCAGGTGAGCTCCTAAGAGGCCTCACTGTGGGCTGCACTGAAGTGATTCTTCCAGCTCCAGAAATTCCTGCCAGACATGGAAAAAACTCAAACCAGATGTTGGAGATAAGCTCTCAGGAGCTCATCCCAGCCAATCTGCCAGTGCCCATGTGGAGCTATGTTTAACTTTTATCTATCTGTTTTTTTGTGAAATGTCTCACCTGTGTAGAAAAGCATGTAAACAGGCCGGGCGCGGTGGCTCAGGCCTGTAATCCCAGCACTTTGGGAGGCTGAGGCGGGTGGATCACAAGGTCAAGAGATCGAGACCATCCTGGTCAACATGGTGAAACCCCGTCTCTACTAAAAATACAAAAAATTAGCTGGGCATGGTGGCACACGCCTGTAATCCCAGCTACTCGGGAGGCTGAGGCAGGAGAATTGCTTGAACCCAGGAGGCAGAGGTTGTGGTGAGCTGAGATCGCGCCATTGCACTCCAGCCTGGGTAACAAGAGCGAAACTCCGTCTAAAAAAAAAAAGAAAGAAAGAAAAGAAAAGCATGTAAACAGACTGGGCATAGTGGCTCGGGCCTGTAATCCCAGCACTTTAGGAGGCCGAGGCAAGCAGATCACTTGAGGTCAGGGGTTTGAGACCAGCCTAGCCAACATGGCAAAACCACATCTCTACTAAAAATACAAAAATTAGCCAAGTGTGACGATGTGTGCCTGTGATCCCAGCCACAAGGAGGCAGAGGCAGGAGAATCACTTGAATCTGGGAGGCAGAGGTTGCGGTGAGCTGAGATCACGCCATTGCACTCCAGCCTGAGCAACAGAGGGAGACTCTGTCTCAAAAAGAAAAAAAAAATAAGAAAATTACGTGAACAAAACTCTTTCTGGCTATCATTTTGCCCTGTGTCTTCAGACAAAGACTCCAGTAAAGCCAAACACAGGCAAGGCTTCTTCTGAGGTCCTTCCTGAGTCTGTTGCTCTGCTTCCCTCTCCAGAGGTGAGACTGTTCTGAAACTTCCTGCCCATGGTGTTTACAATCATGGCACCTCTCCCCACTGTTCTGTGCCTGTGAGCATTGCCTGAGCACCACCTCTCTGTAATGAGGAATCTGCCTGTTCCTCTAACATTCTGAGGTGAGTGTGTGCAGGCTGAGAGATGTATGTCCCATTCATTCATTCATTCATTCATTCATTCATTCAACTATACTGTCATAGTCCACATATTCTACAACTCATCCTGCATTTTAAATTAATCGTTCATCCCCAAATTCAACTTGTTTCCCATTTTTCACAGTGGCAATGTTGAAATACACATTTTTTTCTGGTTTCCTTGTGCATGTATGAAAATGTCTCCAAAGGACACATACCTCTGCAAGTTTCAACTCCAGTCATGTTTTGAGACTCTCCTCCAATACCACCGTGCAGATGGACAGAGACACCACATTCCAACAGCCTGTAAGAAGTGACCATCTACAAACATTACTGTGATTTTGATTTGTATTTCCCGGATTGCAGGTATGATTAATAATCAATTGTGCGGTTTAATGGTGCTTTTATTTCCCGTTTCTGTCAAACATTATATCCTTTGCCTTTTTAAAAAAGTATGGCCGGGCATGGTGGCTCATGCCTGTATTTCCTCAGGAGGCCAAGACAGGCGGATCACTTCAGGTCAGGAGTTCAAGACCAGTAGCGAAACCTCATCTCTCCTAAAAATATAAAAATCAGCTGGGCATGGTGGCACACGCTTGTAACTCCAGCTACTCAGGAGGCTGAGGTGAGAGGTTCACTTGAATCTGGGAGGCAGAAGTTGCAATGAGCTGAGATTGCACCACTGTACTCCAGCCTTGGCAACAGAGTGAGACTCCATCTCAAAATAAAACAGAATAAATAGTAAGAGTTTAAAAAGATGTAAGTATTTAAAGCTAAATTTTTTTTTTTTTTGAGACAGAGTCTCATTCCATCGCCAAGCGCCAAGCTGGAGTGCAGTGGCGTGATCTTGGCTCACTGCAACCTCCACCTCCCAGATTGAAGCAATTCTCCTGCCTCAGCTTCCCAAGTAGCTGGGACTACAGGCATGTGCCACCACGCCCAGCTAATTTTTTTGTATTTTTAGTATAGACGGGGTTTCACTGTGTTAGCCAGGATGGTCTCAATCTCTTGACCTCGTGATCCGCCTGCCTTGGCCTCCCATAGTGCTGGGATTACAGGCGTGAGCCACCGCTCCTGGCCTAAATCTAAAATATTATCTCTAAGAAGTGATTTCTCTGTGTTCCACAAATTTTAATTTGCGTTTTCATTTGTATTCAGTTTAAAACTCTCCTTATTTCCAATTACTTCTTTGACCCATGGGTTATTTAGATAGGTGTTGTTTAATTTTAAAGTATTTAGAGTCGGGCACAGTGGTTCACACTTGCAATTCCAGCACTTTGGCCGAGGCAGCTGGATCACTTGAGGCCAGGAATTTGAGAGCAGCCTAGCCAACATGGTGAAACCCCGCCTCTACTAAAAATACAAAAATTAGCTGGGCATGATGGCACACACCTATAGTCCCAGCTACTTGGGAGGCTGAGGCAGAGGAATCACTTTAACGCAGGAGGCGGAGGTTGCAGTGAGCCAGGATTGTACCACTGCACTCCAGCCTAGCGACGTAGCGAGACTTCGTCTAGGAAAAAAAAAAAGAGCTAGACCAAGGAATAACTATCCTCGTGAGGTCGATAATGGCCAAATGCAAACAAGACTGGGTCCTGTGGTCCAGTTATAGTTAAATACAAATCCACCCTCCATCTGTGTGCCAAAAGCGAGTTCTTGACCTTTGTACTCAAAGAGGATGCAGTCTACAGTTTCTCAATTTCTTTCCAGCTCGCTATGGTTACGGGACACCTCTTATATTAAAATATCTTCACATACCTGTTACTTCCTTTCATATTAAAATATCTTCAGGCTGGGCGCGGTGGCTCACGCCTGTAATCCCAGCACTTTGGGAGGCCGAGGCGGGTGGATCACGAGGTCAAGAGATGGAGACCATCCTGGTCAACATGGTGAAACCCCGTCTCTACTAAAAATACAAAAATTAGCTGGGCATGGTGGTGCGTGCGTGTAGTCCCAGCTACTCAGGAGGCTGAGGCAGGAGAATTGCTTGAACCCAGAAGGCAGAGGTTGCAGTAAGCCGAGATCGTGCCATTGCACTCCAGTCTGGGTAACAACAGTGAAACTCTGTCTCAAAAAAAATAATAAATAAAATAAAATAAAATATCTTCAAACTTAGAGACATCTACCAAAAAAAAAAAACAGCAAAAGGTTCTTGTATGCAAGTCACACAGAATGATCAATTGTAATTTTGCTTTTTTTGAGATGGAGTCTTGCTCCGTCACCCAGACTGGAGTGCAGTGGCATGATCTTGGCTCACTGCAACCTCCACCTCCCAGTTTCAAGCAATTCTCCCTGCCTCAGCCTCCCAAGTAGCTGCAATTACAGGCACCCGCCACCATGCCCAGCTAACTTTTTGTATTTTTAGTCGAGATGGGGTTTCACCTTGCTGCCCAGGCTGGTCTTGAACTCCTGATCTCAGGTGATCCACCCGCCTCGGCCTCCCAAAGTGCTGGGATTACAGGCGCGAGCTACTGCTGGAGGCCCAGTTGTAACATTTTGCAAACATTTGCTAGATCATCTCTCTCTCTCTCTTCTTCTCTCTCATATGTAATATTAATTTTTCCCTAATCATTCGAGAGTGAGTTACAGATATCATTCTTTTATTTCTCAAACATCTGTGGATATTGTCTAAGGATGAGGCTCTATCTTATATAACCTCAGTGAAAGTACAGAAATCAGGGACTCCACCTACGATACCATCTTCTTATCTAAATATCTATGTTGCATATTCAAATTTGGCCAGATTTCCCAATCATAAAGTTATAACGTGTTTGCCTATGTGTGCTCTAAGGTTCACGTCGTGCTTAGTTTACATGTCCCTTTAATCTGGAACGTCTGTGTACCCAGCTTTTGTTTGTTTTTCACAAGAATTTCAGGGTTTAAAGTGTACAGGCCCGTTATATTGTAGACTGTCCCTCAGTTGGGGTTCACATGATGTTAGCTTAGGAATATATTCAGGCCTAGAGTGTTCTTTTTTTTTTTTGAGAATTAGTTTCGCTCTTGTTACCCAGGCTGGAGTGCAATGGCGCGATCTCGGCTCACCGCAACCTCCGCCTCCTGGGTTCAGGCAATTCTCCTGCCTCAGCCTCCCAAGTAGCTGGGACTACAGGCATGCGTCACCATGCCCAGCTAATTTTTGTGTTTTTAGTAGAGACGGGGTTTCACCTCGTTGACCAGGATGGTCTCGATCTCTTGACCTCGTGATCCACCCACCTCGGCCTCCCAAAGTGCTGGGATTATAGGCGTGAGCCACCGCGCCCAGCCGAGGCCTAGAGTTTATGTTTAAAACACAGCCACATAGAAAGGGAAGAGGGAGAAAAGTTAAGTGGCCTCTGATGGCCAAGGTCAACATCATTTGTGCCAGGCCCTGTGGATAGTAAGTCCCGCTGATGGCGTGTGATGATCATGGTATTTTACCTCTGTAACCTTCCTCCCCAAAACCCAAGAATCCATTTGTTGGATGAGAAAACATGCAAGAAATCCCAGTGCAAGAGCATCGTCCAAAATATCTGACTAGTGTCCTTCAAAATCATCAAGGTCAACAAAAACAAGGGAAGTCGGCCAGGCACAACAGCTCACACATGTAATCCCAGCCCTCTGGGAGGCCAAGGTAGGCAGATCACTTGAGGTCAGGAGTTCAAGACCAGCCTGGCCAACATGGCGAAATTCCATCTTGCAATTTTTGTAAAAATACAAAACTTAGGTGGGCGTGGTGGCAGATGCCTGTAATCCCAGCTATTTGGGAAGCTGAGGCAGGAGAATCACTTGAACTCGGGAGGCAGAGGTTCCAGTGAGCCGAGACTGTGCCACTGCACTCCAGCCTGGGCGACAGAGTGAGACTCCATCTCAAAAGAAAAAAAAGTGAAGAAAGTCTAAGAAAGTGTCACAGCCAAGAGGAGGCCAAGGAGACATGACGAGTGTATGTCATGTAGTCTCCAGGATGGGATTTTGGAGCAAAAAAAAAAAAGAGCGGCACGAGATAAAAACTAAGGAAATCCAAATTAAGTATGGAGTGTGGGAACTCTCTGTAGTCTCTCTGCAATTTTTCTGTAAGTCTCAAACTGCTCTAAAAAATGAAGCATATTAAAAATATTTGTCCTTCTGTTTGTTGTTGAATTTGCAGTTCGCTCCCATGAACTCAGACTCAGATAACCCCTAAAATGTTCTCAGGATTCGTTCAGGATTTTTGAGTATGGATCACACTACTGCTCTCTCTATCAGCAAAGAAATTTCGCAACAAGCACGTGGCACGCCAGGGCAAGGTTAAAGATCGTTTTATCCTCGCTGTAAAAGCTGATCTCCCTGTACCTGCCACAGCCTCTACTGGTGGCCACAGCTGAAACCCAGCGCCAGGCAGGAATTGCTCAGCATCATGTCGGATGATTTCCTATGGTTCAAAGGCATAGCTTTCCCTAACACAGGTCTACAAACTGAAACCCTAAGAAAAGTTCATGATGAGTTCGTGATAAAGGATGAAGATGTAGTAATAGTGACTTACCCCAAATCAGGTAAGGAGGCAGAATCGTGGACAGAGGAAGTCTGTGGTTGGGTTCCTCATCCATTCAGTAGATGACTGGAGTGCTTTCTCTATGCTGGACAACGAATGTTGCTTTGTGGGGAAGAGAGGAACACCTAATACCATTGACAATCGGAGAAAAAGATTTAGTCAGGAAATTACACAGTAAGATGAGTGCTCAGAGGGTGAATCTAAGGTATTAGGAGAACCTACAGGACTGAATCCTAAGGCAGATGAAGGTGTTTGTTTAGTGTCGGTGGGAAGGAGGATGGCTGAGGATGACCAGCCCTAAGAGAAGAAATGCCACTTAGATTGAAATAGAAAGAATGAGTGTGAAATTGCTTGGTGCGGAGGGGATATTTTCCTATAGGAGAATCATCATCGACAATGGCCAGGAATTGGAAAAGAACCTGACCAGCTCAAGGGGCTGAAAGATGAGGATCGTGTGTCTACGGGAGTGGGGCTGTGGTGTGGGGGGCCGTAAGAGCGCTACGGACGGGATGAGGATTGAGGCTGAAGACATTGGAAGTGGCATGACCCTGAGAGGCCAAGAGCAATGGGAACTTATTAAAAGAATTTCAACAAATAGCCAAAAGGTGGCCGGGCACGGTGGCTCACACCTGTAATCCCAGCACTTTGGGAGGCCGAGGCGGGTGGATCACGAGGTCAAGAGATGGAGACCATCCTGGTCAACATGGTGAAACCCCGTCTCTACTAAAAATACAAAAATTTAGCTGGGCATGGTGGCGCGTGCCTGTAATCCCAGCTACTCAGGAGGCTGAGGCCGGAGAATTGCCTGAACCCAGGAGGCGGAGGTTGCGGTGAGCCGAGATCACGCCATTGCACTCCAGCCTGGGTAACAAGAGCGAAACTCCGTCTCAAAAAAAAAAAAAAAAAAAAGAGTGAAACTCCGTCTCAAAATAAATAAATAAATAAATAACCAAAAGGTGGAAGCAACCCAGATATCCACCGACAGGTGAGTGGTTAGACAACACGTGATACTTAGATACAGTGGAATGTGATTCATCCTTGAGAAAGTAGGAAATTCCGGCGCATGCTACAACACGGATAAACATCAGGGACATTATGCTAAATGAAATAAGCCAGTCACAAAAATACAAATGCTGTGTGATTCCACTTACTTAAGGCACCTAGGGTCATCAGAGTTCATAGAAACAGGAAGTATACTGGTGAGTGCCAGGCGTTGAAGAGAAGGGCAGATGGAGGGTTGATCCTGGTTCTGCATAGTTTCAGTTTTGCAAAAGTTCTCTGCAGATTGGTTGAGCAACAGTGGGAATATACTTAACACTGCAAAAATGTAGCTTTAGAAGTGGTTGAGAGGCGGGGCATGGTGTCTCACACCTGTAATCCCAGCACTTTGGGAGGCCAAGGCAGGCGGATCACCTGAGGTCAGGAGTTCGAAACCAGTCTGGCCAACATGATGAAACCCTGTCTCTAACAAAAATACAAAAATTAGCCAGGCGTGGTGGCTCGTGCCTATAGTCCCAGCTACTTGGGATGCTGAGGCAGGAGAATCACTTGAACCCAGGAGGTGGAGGTTGCAGTGAGCCAAGATCACGCCACTGCACTCCAGCCTGTGCACAGAGCAACACTCTGTCTCAAAAAAAAAAAAGTGGGGTGGCGGGGAGTTGACAGCTGGCCACAGTGACTCACGCCTGCAATCCCAGAGCTTTGAGAGGCCAAGGCAGGAAGATGGCTTGAGGTCAACAGTTCAAGACCAGCCTGAGAGACATAGCAAGGCCTGGTCTCTATAATAAAATTTTTTTTAAAAAATTAGTCCAGTGCAACGGCGAATGCCTGAGGTCTCAACTACTTGGGAGGCTGAAGCAGGAGGCCAAGGTACTTAGGATCACTTGAGCCCCAGAAGTCAAGGCTGCAGTGGGCTATAATTACACCACTGCACTCTAGTCTGGGCTACAGAGGGACACCCCATCTCAAAATATATATATATCAACAAATAGGCTGGGCACGGTGGCTCATGCCTATAATCCCAGCATTTTGGGAGGCCAAGGTGGGTGGATCACGAGGTCAAGAGATCAAGACCATCCCGTTCTCAACATGGTGAAACCCCGTCTCTACTAAAAATACAAAAATTAGCTGGGCGTGGTGGCGGGTGCCTGCAGTCCCAGTTACTCGGGAGGCTGAGGCAGAAGAATCGCTTGAACCCAGGAGGCGGAGGATGCAGTGAGCCGAGATCACACCATTGCGCTCCAGCCCGAGTAACAACAGCAAAACTCCATCTCAAAAAATAATAATAATAATAATAATTTAAGATTGAGATGGTACATTTTATATTATACATATCTTACTGTAATTTTTTTCCTTCTTTTTCCAGGAACAAACTGGTTGGTTGAGATTCTCTGCCTGATTCACTCCAAGGGGGATCCCAAGTGGATCCAATCTGTGCCCATTTGGGAGCGCTCACCCTGGGTAGAGACCGACATTGGGTATAAACTGTTAAGTGAGAAGGAGGGCCCACGTCTCATCAGCTCCCACCTCCCCATCCACTTATTCCCCAAGTCCGCCTTCACCTCCAAGGCCAAGGTCAGTGCGTAATGGTTCAGACGTGTTTGATCAATGCCTTTCAAACGCTCATGTGCCTGTAGGTGACCTGGAGATCCTGCTGAAATGCTTTCTCCTTCAGCAGGTCTGTGTTGTTGGGACCTGAGATTCCGTATTAGGTGACACCTGTGTGGCTGTTCCAAGAACTGTCCTGGAGTTCAAGGGTGTAGAGCGCTTCACAGGTTATCCCAGCCAGATTTAAACCAGGGATAGGGTGAATCGATAGTGCCAGAATCTTAGAAAACCAGGTTCTAAGCCCAGTCAAAATGGATAGCCGTATCCTATACTATGTAACTGCCTCTTTTTGCCCTAAAAAACAGCCAATCTGAACTCACCAAGCACCTCCTGCCACTTAAAAGACACAGAGGTGTTCCTATAAGAAGCAGCCCATTCGGCCAGGCGCGGTGGCTCACACCTGCAATCCCAGCACTTTGAGAGGCCAAGGCAGGTGGATCACCTGAGGTCAGCAGTTTGAGACCAGCCTTGCCAGCATAATGAAACCCCAACAACACAGACCTGCTATAAGTCTGATATACGTTCTTCCCCTAAAATAAGTAGTATGTACAAAGGGAATCAGAGAAGCAGGTTAATGTGGGCTGGGTACAGTGGCTCATGCCTGTAATCCCAGCACTTTGGGAGGCCAAGGCAGGGGGATTGCCTGAGGTCAGGAGTTCGAGACCAGCCCGATCAACATGGAGAAACACCAGCTCTACTAAAAATACAAAATTAGCTGAGCACGGTGGCATATGCCTGTAATCCCAGCTACTTAGCAGGCTGAGGCGGGAGACTCACTTGAATCCGGGAGGCAGAGGTTGAGGTAAGCCGAGATCATGCCATTGCACTCCAGCCTGGGCAACAAGAGCAAAATTCCATCTCAAAAAAAAAGCAGCAGCAGCATATTCATCAACAAGACCTGTATCCAGGCTGACTGCGCTGTTCCTACTGCGTCTCACTGTGCGTTGATATCAGCAGCCACACGCATCTCCCATGGGGCTGAGGGGTGCTCAGGAGAGGGACAAGGTATATCCAGGGCTTTGCATGGCTCAGACCATTTCTAGAATCATACTTTCTGGAAGGTGTTTATTGGTGTGTGAATTTTTTTAAGTTTTTTTTGCAGTCGGGCACAGTGGCTCATCCCTGTAATCCCAGCACTTTGGGAGGCTGAGGCAGTTGGATCACAAGGTCAGGAGTTCGAGACTAGCCTGGCCAACATGGTGCAACCCCATCTCTACTAAAATACAAAAATTAGCTGGGTGTGGTGGTGGACACCTGTAATCCCAGCTACTTGGGAGGCTGAGGCAGGAGAATCACTTGAATCTGGGAGGCGGAGGTTGCAGTGACCCAAGATCGTGCCACTGCACTCCAGCCTGGGCAACAGAGTGAGACACCACCCTGGAAACAAAAAAAAAAAAAGGTTTTTTTGCTTAAGTTAAATGGAGAAAGTTAGAATCATATTGTCCTCTCTTGGAGCTCATACAATGTATGGCAGCACCGTGACTCTGTTACAGTAAACCTATCTATACGGCTCTAACTGGTGTTTCATTAACTCCCTGGCTGGAAAAACCGAAGCCTCAAGAGAGCCGAGGCCTAGAATAATGTCACAGAGTTAATGCAGAATCCAAAGTAAAATTCAGATGTTCAGATGTGTGTGATCTTGCATGTGTGCATACGTGTGCATGTGTGTATGTGTGAATGTGTGTGCAAGTGTGTGCCCGTGTGTTTGCAGTAATCTTAAGGATTTTCTTTTGAGAGAGTTTCGCTCTTGTTGCCCAGGCTGGAGTGTAGTGGTGCAGTGTCGGCTCGCTGCAACCTCCACCTCCCAGGTCCAAGCGATTCTCCTGCCTCAGCCTCCTGAGTAGCTGGAATTACAGGCATGCGCCACCATGCCCAGCTAATTTTGTATTTTTAATAGAGCCGGGGTTTCTCTGTGTTGGTCAGGCTGGTTTTGAACTCCTGACCTCAGGTGATCCACCCACCTTGGCCTCCCAAAGTGCTGGGATGACAGGTGTGAGCCACCATGCCTGGCAGTCTGCCATGAACTCTTGACCAGCAAGAGGGTTCCAACCTGAGTGGGGAGCACGCAGGAAATAACAAAGGAGACAGAAAGCGGGGTCAGGAGGGATGAAGAGACATTGCTCTCTCATCATCAAGTTTATGATCTGAGGGCTAAGAATATATAGTTTTCGGGGTCTGATTGACATCATGGTAAGGAGAAAAATAAGTAGCTAAATCATCAATTCTATACAATAAATTGACAGCTGAGCGAAAGGTAGCTATGGAAGATAATAACATCTTTGGTGCTCACAAGCAAGTTTCTTGTAGCAAAAAAGTTTGTTCCTCATGAACGCAGGGGGCCATCTGGTTTCGCCCGTCTGGTTATCTTTTAGCTAGATTCTCCTTTTTTCCTGTGCTCAACTTCCCTGTCTCTACTTCCCTCTGCCTAGGGGCTCTGCTTCTGGAGTCAACCTCCCGTATAGTGAACAACTGCTTTGCAGTCTCACACGGGAGGGTCCCCAACTGGCAGTAATCTTAAGTATTAGCATAATGAATATTTGTCTGTATACACACTGGACAACCACCATTAGAACACTTTCCCTCCCTCATCCCCCCTTCCCCATCAGTGCCCACCCACAGGGGCAGACACTCCCCTGATTTACAGCTGTAGATGAGTTTGGCTTGTTGAATTTCATACAAATGGACTCACACTTTATGAGGTATTGGAAATTTACCTTCTTTTGGTTTTGTTTTTTTTTTTTTTTTTTGAGACGGAGTGTCACTCTGTTGCCAGGCTGGAGTGCAGTGGTTAGATATCGGCTTACTGCAACCTCTGCCTCCCAGGTTCAACTGATTCTCCTTTCTCAGCCTCTCAAATAGCTGAGACTAGAGGTGTGCATCACCATGCCTGGCTAATTTTTGTGTTTTTAGTAGACACACAGGGTTTCACTCTGTTGGCCAGGCTGGTCTCGATTTCCTGACCTTGAGTGATTCAGCTTCCCCAAGTGCTGGGATTACAGGCATGAGCCACCATGCCCGGCCAAAGTCTGGCTTCTTTCACCCAAAGTAATGTCTGTGAGATATATCCGTGATCTTGGGCGTTGTATATGGATCTGTATTGCTATATATGCATGAATGTAGCTTAATCTATTAATTCATTGCCCTGTTAATGATCCTTAAGCCACAGTGCACAAAAATACACCACCCACCTATGGAAACCTTCCATTTGCTTTCCATTGTGAGTAAACCATAACATCCCAGAGGCAAGGGACGATGCTCCCTTCTTCCAAGGCTATATTCCTAGCAAAGTGACTACTTCATAGGCACTTTAAATTTGATTAATGAATGCAGTAAGTCATTTATTAAAATAATCCATTGATATTATTAGGGATTGGCCAGGTGAGGTGGCTTATGCCTGTAATCCTAGCACTTTGGGAGGCCGAAGTGGATGGATCACCTGAGGTCAGGAGTTCAAGACCAGCCTGGCCATCATGGTGAAACCCCATCTTAAAAAAAAAAGAAAGAAAGAAAAGATAAAGAAATTTAACCATGTCCCTACAAAGGACACAAACTCATCGTTTTTTATTGCTGCATAATATTCCATGGTGTATATGTGCCACATTTTTCCAGTCCAGTCTATCATTGATGGGCATTTGGGTTGGTTCCAGGTCTTTGCTACTGTAAACAGTGC
>JAPYYA010002099.1:0-14385 GCA_028533165.1 Leontopithecus rosalia | reverse complement strand
GAACATCATTCTCAGCAAACTGACACAAGAACAGAAAATGAAATACCACATATTCTCGCTCATAGGCGGGTGATGAAAAATGAGAACATATGGACACAGGGAAGGGAGTACTACACACTGGGGTCTATTGGGGGGAATAGGGGAGGGACAGCGGGGGGGGAGCTGGGGAGGGATAGCCTGAGGAGAAATGCCAAATGTGGGTGAAGGGGAGGAAGGCAGCAAAACACACTGCCATGTGTGTACCTATGCAACTATCTTGCATGTTCTGCACATGTAACCCAAAACCTAAAATGCAATAAAAAAAAATGAGAAAGGGGATATCACTACTGATCCCATGGAAATGCAAACTACCATCAGAGATTACTACAAACACCTCTATGCAAATAAACCAGTAAATCTAGAAGAGATGAATAAATTCCTGGATATTTACACCCTCCCAAGACTAAACCAGGGAGAAGTTGAATCCCTGAATAGACCAATAACAAGGTCTGAAATTGAGGCAGTCATTAATAATCTACCAACCAAAAACAGTCTAGAACCAGAAGGGTTCACATCTGAATTCTACCAGAGATACAAAGAGGAACTGGTACCATTTCTTTTAAAACTATTCCAAACAATACAAAAAGAGGGAATCCTCCCTAACTCATTTTATAAGACCAACAGCATCCTGATAACAAAACCTGGCAGAGACACAACTAAAAAAGAAAATTTCAGGCCATTATCCATGTTGAACATAGATGCAAAAATTCTCAATAAAATACTGGCAAACCTAATACAACAGCACAACAAAAGGCTTATGGACACATCACAATCAAGTTGGCTTCATCCCTGGGAGGCAAGGCTGCTTCAACATACACAAATCTATATATGTAATCCATCACACAAAGAGAACCAAAGACAAAAACCACATGATTATCTCAATAGATGCAGAGAAGACCTTTGACAAAATTCAACAGCCCTTTATGCTAAAAACTCAATAAACTAGGTATCGATGGAAAGTATCTCAAAATAATAAAAGCTATTTATGACAAACCCACAGCCAATATCATACTGAATAGGAAAAAAAAGTTTGAAAATTGGCACAAGACAAGGATGCCCTCTCTCACCACTCCTACTCAACATAGTATTGGAAGTTCTGACCAGGGCAATCAGAAAAGAAAAAGAAATAAACGGTATTTAATTAGGAAAAGAGCAAGTCAAACTGTCTCTATTTGCAGAAAACATGACTGTATATTTAGAAAACCCCATCATCACAAACCAAAATCTCCTTAAGCTGATAAGCAACTTCAGCAAAGTCTCAAGATACAAAATCAAAGTGCAAAAATCACAAGCATTCCTATACACCAATAACAGACAGAGAGCCAAATCATGAGTGAACTCCCACCCACAACTGCTACAAATAAAATAAAATACCTAGGAATACAACTAACAAGGGATGTGAAGGACCTCTTCAAGGAGAACTACAAACAATGCTTAAGAAAATAAGAGAGGACACAAACAGATAGAAAAGTATTCCATGCTCATGGTTAGGAATAATCAATATTGTGAAAATGGCCATACTGCCAAAGTAATTTATAGATTCAATGCTATCCCCATCAAGCTACCACTGATTTCTTCACAGAATTGGAAAAAAACACCTTAAATTTCATATGGAACCATAAAAGAGCCCATATAGCCAAGACAATCTTAAGAAAAAAAAAAAGCTGGCAGCATCACACTACCTGACTTCAAACTATACTACAAGGCTACCATGATCAAAATGGCATGGTAGAGCAGCAACACACAGAGGCAGTGGCGGAGCCTCCTCCTGCTGCTGCTGCGCCCCAACCCCCTGTGGCCAGCCAGTTCCAGCCTGCACCCTGCCCACACCCCCTCCCCAGGCCTCTCCATGGGCCTCACCATGTCTGTGCTCTTTTTGCAGATATTTGGAAAGAAGCAGATGTGGATTCTCATGGTTGACTTGGATGCAGCTGGCAAGACCACAATCCTGCACAAACTGAAGTTGGGGGAGATTGTCACCACCATCCCAACCATAGGCTTCAATGTAGAAACAGTGGAATATAAGAACATCTGTTTCACAGTCTGGGACGTGGGAGGCCAGGACAAGATTCGGCCTCTGTGGTGGCACTACTTCCAGAACACTCAGGGCTTCATCTTTGTGGTGGACAGTAATGACTGGGAGCAGGTCCAAGAATCTACTGATGAACTCCAGAAGATGCTGCAGGAGGATGAGCTGTGGGATGCAGTGCTGCTCGTGTTTGCCAATAAGCAGGACATACCCAACGCCATGCCCATGAGCAAGCTGACTGACAAGCTGGGGCTACAGCACTTGTGCAGCTGCACATGGTATGTCCAGGCCATCTGTGCCACCCAAGGCACAGTTCTGTACGATGGTCTGGACTGGTTGTCCCATGAGTTGTCAAAGTGCTAATCAGCCAGGGGCAGGCCCCTGATGCCCAGAAGCTCCTGCTTGCATCCCTGGGATGACCAGACTCCCAGACTCCTCAGGCAGTGCCCTTTCCTCCCACTCTTCCTCCCCGACAGCCACAGGCCTCTGCTCCTGCTCCTGCCTGCATGTTCTCTCTGTTGTTGGAGCCTAGAGTCTTGCTCTCTGGGCACAGAAGGGTCCACTCTCCTGCCTGCTGGGATCTATGGAAGGGGCTTGCTGGCCAAGGCCCCTCTTCCAGAGGAGGAGCAGGGATCTGGGTTTCCTTTTTTTTTCTGTTTTGGGTGTACCCCTGGGGGCAGGTTGGTAGGGAAGGTGAGGGCTCCAGGTGGTACTATAATGTGGCACTGGATATTGAGTAATAAATTTGCTGTGGTTTTAAAAAAAAAAAAGGTATGGTACTGGTACCAAAACAAAGATATAGACCAGTGGACCAGAACATAAGCCTCAGAAATAACACCACACATCCACAACCATCTGATATATGACACACCTGACAAAAACAAGCAATGGGGAAAGGATTCCATATTTAATAAATGGTGCTGGGAAAACTGGCTAGCCATATGCAGAAAGCTAAAGCAGGATCCTTCCTTACACCTTATAAAAAATTAACTCCAGATGGATTAATGATTTAAATATATGACCTAACACCATAAAAACCCTAGAAGAAAACCTAGGCAATATCATACAGGACATAGGCATGGGCAAGGACTTCATGACTAAAACACCAAAAGCAATGGCAACAAAAGTCAAAATTAATAAATGGAATCTAATTAAACTAAAGAGCTTCTGCACAGCAAAAGAAACTATCATTAGAGTGAACCAGCAACCAACAGAATGAGGAAAAAATATTGCAATCTACCCATCTGACAAAGGGCTAATATCCAGCCTCTACAAAGAACTTAAACAAATTTACCAAAAAAAAAAAACTCACCAAAAAGAGGGCAAAGGATATGAACAGACACTTTTCAAAGCAGACATTTATGCAGCCAACAAACATATGAAAAAAGGCTCATCATCACTGGTCATTAAAGAAATGCAAATCAAAACCACATTGAGATACCATCTCACACCAGTTCAAATGGTGATCATAAAAAAAATAAGGAGACAACAGATTCTGGAGAGGATGTGGAGAAATAGGAACACTTTTACACTGTTGGTGGAAGTGTAAATTAATTCAACCATTGTGGAAGACAGTGTGGCTATTCTTCAGTGATCTAGAACTAGAAATACCATTTGACCCAGCAATCCCATTACTTGGTATATACCCAAAGGATTATAAATCACTCTATTATAAAGATACATGCACATGTATGTTTATTGTGGCATTGTTCATGATAGTAAAGACTTGGAACAAATATACCTATGCAACAAACCTGCATGTTCTGCACATGTACCCCAGAACTTATAGTAAATAAAAATAAACATACAAAACTTATTTCTGTGTTGCCCATTAAAAAAAAAAAAAGAAGAAGGCCGGGTGCAGTGGCTCAAGCCTGTAATCCCAGCACTTTGGGAGGCTGAGGTGGGTGGATCACGAGGTCAAGAGATCAAGACCATCCAGGTCAACATGGTGAAACCCCGTCCCTACTAAAAATACAAAAAATTAGCTGGGCATAGTAGTGCGTACCTGTAATCCCAGCTACTCAGAGGCTGAGACAGGAGAATTGCTTGAACCCAGGAGGCGGAGGTTGCGGTGAGCTGAGATCGCACCATTGCACTCCAGCCTGGGTAACAAAAAAGAAAAGAAAAAGAAAATTAAACACCATTAATTTTTAATTTTTATTTTTGGAAACGAAGTCTTGCTCTGTCATCCAGGCTGGAGTGCAATGGTGTAATCTTGGCTCACTGCAACCTATGCCTCTCAGGTTCAAGCAATTCTTCTGTCTCAGCCTCTCTAGCAGCTGAGATTACAGGCATGTGCCACCACATCTGACTAATTTTAATACTTTTAGTAAAGATGAGGTTTCACCATGTTGGCCAGGCTGGTCTCAAACCCCCAACCTCAGGTGATAAACCTACCTTGGCCTCCCAAAGTGCTGGGGTTACAGGCATGAGCTACCATGCCCAGCCTAGACACCAATTCTTATTTGACAATGTTTCCTGTATAATTTTAACGTGCCAAATTAGCCTAACATGTCTCTCTTGGCCTTTCATGGGCCCTAAATTTTTTTTTTTTTTTGAGATGGAGTCTCACCCAGGCTGGAATGCAGTGGCATAATCTCAGCTCACTGCAAACTCCATCTCCTGGATTCAAGCAATTCTCCTGCCTCAGCTTCCCAAGTAGCTAGGATTACAGGTGCCTGCCACACCACCAGGCTAATTTTTGTATTTTTAGTAGACATGGTTTCACCATGCTGGCCAAACTGGTCTCAAACTCCTGACCTCAGGTGATCCACCTGCCTCAGCCTCCCAAAGTGCTGGGATTACAGGCATGAGCCACTGCACCCGGCATTTAAGCTTTTTAAAAAGGAGCCTGAATGTGTTATAGAAAGGTAAAAAATTGATGCCAAGGTAACACAAAATTATAGGAATTTCCCATAGCATTTTATAAGAAAACTAATTTCATTTAGATAGGAACCTTCAAATTGAATCTCCATTTCCAACTGGACAACTAAGCTCAGGGTGGAGGCCACTAACAGGGCCAAGATGGCACTTGCAGTATCCAGGCCATAAGAAGGCAAAACACTTAGATTTTCCAAAATCAAGGATTCCATTTTACACAGAATCCTTGGTCACCCAAAAGAGGGAAATGCCATGGGATGGGACAGAACAATGCTTCCACATATCACCAATCAGCCCATTCCCCATAGGAGTCTTATCTCTCAGTGGCAAGTGTTTCCATGGCTTCTAGGTGTTCAAACCATGTTTTTCTTATTCAAACACATAAAGAAGTGAATAGCTTTCTACAGTATTAACCACTCATTGAAAACACAGTCAGCCATCTCCAAAACTTCAGCCCTTACCAGGGTCTTGTCAACCACTGTGTACCAACGGGTCCTGTTCTCTCATAGTACAAAATAATTCCCGGTAAAATAATAATTCTTGGTATCCCCCAAAGCAACAGGGATCCGGAACTCAAAGCAAAGGAGAACAGAACTTTACACTTGAGAAAAACCTTCTTATAACAGGGGATTCTACAAGGAAGGCAGAGGACTCTCAAAAGGGAATGTGTGATGGCTTTTTCTGTGTTCTTCAAAGGGTTGCAGGGCTGCTAAAAGTCTCTAGATTTCTGCATGTGGTATTAAAAACAGCAAAGGGAAAGAGAAGCAGAAGTAGATGGAAATGGAAGAACAAGTCTTACAGGAGCCAGACTGAGGAGTTAAGTTTTACAGAAGGCAAAAGTCATGCCAACATCATACCAGAGGGGCCAAACATACAATATAAAAAAGGTGGAGGGTGTTTTAGTTGACTGAAAAAAAATTCCCAGAAACAGGATCCAAAACAGAAATAAGCAGAAAGATCTTCCCCCCACCACCCCCACCACCACTGCAAAATATATGATAGCCTGAATCTCAGCTTTTAATTAAGCTGGCTTCTGACCTTAGAGCTTCTTTAAAAAGATCTTTTCTCTAATTATAATTCCTCCTGAAGCCATTTTACATTAACTTCTGCTGCTAGCTGGGCTTCCGTCACACTGCAGTGTTGCTCGCCACCCTTCCTTACCACAATGTGACAGATGACTCTCCATTACCAATTCCTCTAAACCCACCAGCATTTTCAGGGAGTTTCCATACTCATGAGATTGTCCACAAGTGTCTAAAAAGTGAGCCACAGCACTGCACATAGAAGTGACTGCCACTCTAAGGTTTTCCCCACCCATTTCTTGGTCTCTCAACTGGGATGGCCAAATGTTTTATCATGAGCAGGTCTATACAAACCTACCCCCAAAAGCTGAGAGGCTGAAGAAAGAGGCTAACAAATCCAGTTTCTCAGAAATAAACATTTTATAGGAATTTACAAACAGAAAAAGTGATGTTTCAGGTGGCTTGGAGAGAGTGGATCTCCACACCTGTCCTCCAGAAAGTATCATTTATATAGTAAGCTTTTTTGGTAAAACATCTCAGATATGCTTGCAAAATTCATGACTGCTAGAGAATTTAGGTAAGCATCTTTATTAGGGGTTATCTGTGCTACAGACATTGCATGAAGACCTTGGTGCAGGACACCTTGGTATGCAAGAGTCAACCATCGGTCATCATGGCAATTTTGCTTCAAGATGACACCACTCTTGCCATGCAACAGGCTGTTTTCCTAAAGTATAAGAGGTATATCTCTGGATACTATGAGCGATCCTTCATCATTGCTTACATGTATTTTCCTGTCTATCTAAACTTGCTAAGAATTCTTTCATGCTCCTGCTAAAAATGGTCCTAGAGAGAGCTTAATAAAGTCTCAACTTTGGAAAGTGGTGTCCCTAGAGAATGTCTTAAGTGGTGAAATTACATGTGATACATATTTCCCCTTTTTCAAATTTGCATTTTCTAGAATTATATTGATTGTAAAATTAAAATATGTAAATTAAACAAGCCACATTTGAAATCTGGGCTATAACCCTCTCAGGGGCTTCTGTATAGCATGTGATTACAACAGCTCAGTGCTGCAGTCTTTTGTGGGCCCTAGCCCCTGCAAGAGGTAAGAAGGGATAACACATGACAGTTACAGACTGGCAGCCACCAGAGTGGGCAGGCTGAAGGTGGGCACTAGTTGTCACTTGTTCACTGATTTAAGCCTGTTACAGGACCAACAGGTTTGTATGCTGGCTACACAGTAACAGACCAATTACACTGAGACAGCAGAGATGCAGCAGATAGTTTAATTGTTGCAGGACACCAGGTGAGGAGATCGGAGGAGACCCTCAAATCCATCTGGAGTTTTGAAGGGGATTATAAAGGGTGAGGGGCTGGAAAATCTGGGTACTTGATTGGCCAGGGCCAAGGGGATGAAGTCATCAGGATGTGGAAAGTGCATTCTTTGGTGTGGTCAGGGTCCTTCAGAGCAGCTGACTCAGTAGTCTGATCATTATACAGGACCTGAAGGCATATCTCAAAGGGAAAACTTAACATTTCATAACATTCAAGCTGTTATCTATAGATCAGTTAAAGGCAACTATAATCTAGGGTCTATGTGATTATAGGAAAATAGGCACCAAATGACTATGTGAAAGCACGTCAGAGAGTAGGCTGACCTAAAGGTTAATGCTGAACGTGCTGCAAGATTTGTTTATTTCATTTCTCCCATCCCTTATTTCCTGATTAATTTGATAAAGTTTATGGGGCAGTTTCAAGGCCATTTACAAGTACCATCCTGAGACATATGAAGCAGCTAGGGCAATGAGTGCATGACAGGGGTCACAAGGCCACTGCTGTGAGAAAGGGATGGACATTTTAACGTGGAAGATTTGGGGTTCAGTGCTCAGACTGCCAGTTCCAGCAGACAGAATGGATGTCTTTTCTCTCCATCTTCCCTTTCTTTTTCCTTTCTCTTCTCCTCTCTCCAATTTCTCTGTTTTGTGATCATGATAGCCCAGTATTTGGTAAGTAATTATAATATTAAGCAATTAGCTAAATAATTTAGGGTCTTTTGAGAAAAATTATTAGTCTACCAAAATTTTTTGGGGGGAGAGGGCATGGAGTCTCATTGTGTGGCCAGGCTGAAGTACAATGGCATGATCTCAGCTCTCCACAACCTCCGCTTCCCGGATTCAAGTGATTCTCCTGCCTCACCATCCCAAGTAGCTGGGACTACAGGCATGCACCACCATGCCCTGCTCACTTTTGTATTTTTAATAGAGATGGGGTTTCACCATGTTGGCCAAAATGGTCTTGATCTCTTGAACTCATGATTTGCCTGCCTTGGCCTTCCAAAGAGCCACCACGCACAGCTCCGAGATTTAAATAAAAAAAAGAAAGAAAGAAAAAGGGTGGAATCCAAGTTGGCCAATTAGGAGCAGCTCAGGATTGCAACTCCCAGTGAAAGCACAGAGGGTGAGGGGAGGTCGCATTTTCAGATGGATTTTTATTGCCCACAAACCAGGAGATTCCCAGGTGGAGAAGCCCCATGGGTCACCAGCGTGGCTGGTTTGGCAAGCATGGCTGCTTGGCTGGCACCCCAGGGCAGTAGTTCTCTATACAAAATACACAGGTCTGGGCACTGTTTTAGCTGGTGATTGGAGCTCTGGGAAGGCAGGCTTGCCCATATATCTGATTAAAAAGAAGACTGAAATAGGGTGCCAGGCCAAGAGATTCCCCGGCAAAAACATGCCACAAATCTCAGAGCCGCTGATTCAGCCAGTGCAGCAGGTCACCGCATGGGAAATCACACAGATCCCAGTGCCTTTACAACAGGCGACTAGAACACCTGAGAGTCGACAGTTCAACTATAAAAAAAGGCTCTGGGGCAGGGAGCCAGGCAATCAGGCTAGCCTGGTTCCACCCCCACAGAAAAACAACAATTGGAAACACTCTGGGTTGAGAGTTTCACAGCAAGCACAGTTGAACCTGGGAAGGTCCAGCTCTGTGGAAGAGGGGCATCTACCATTACCGAGGCAGTCCACCAGTACAAAGGTAGTTTGCCATTGCTGAGGCAGCCCGCCATTGCTGAGGCAACCCGCCATTACAGAGAGAGTCTGCCATTACAGAGGTGGGCAGGCTTTGCCAAGGCAGCTCTAATACACCCGTATAAATAGGACTGCAGGGAAGTTCACATGGCAGCTGGGCAGAGCTCACAGCAGCTCAGCAGAACCTCTGCAGGAGGAGAGTGACTAGGCTGCCTCCTCGCTAGGCAGGGCAGCCCTGATAAAAAGGCAGCAGCACAAAGAAAACTCATAAATACAGCCCTAACTGCCCGGGACAGAGCACCTGGGGAAAAAAATGGGGGGGGGTTATGAGTTCTGCTGCAGCAGACTTAAATGTACCTGCTCAGCAGCTCTAAATGAACAACGTAGATCACAGCTCAGCACTTGAGCTCCTAAAAAGAATAGACTGTATCCTCAAGCAGCTCACTGACCCCCATATATCCAAAGAGTCACCTCATAAAGGAGAGCTCAGACTGACATTTGGCGGGTATCCTTCTGGGACAAAGATAGTAGAAGAAGAAACTGGCAGCAACCCTTACTGTTCAGCAGCTGCTGCAGCTGATCCCCAAGCAAGCAGGGCCTGGAGTGGACCTCAGCATCCAACAGCAGAGGGTCCTGACTGGTAGAAGGAAAACTAAGAAACAGAAGAAAATAACTTCATCATCAACAAACTGGGCGTCCATTCAGAGACCCAATCTGAAAGTCAACAATGACAAAGACAACAGGTGGATAAATCCACAAAGATGGGAAGAAACCAGCCCCCCAAAAATGAAGGCACCCTAAACCAGAACGCCTCTTCTACAAGGGATCACAACTCCTCATGAGCAAGGGAACAAGGATGAATAAAGAATGAGTTTGATGAACTGACAGAATCAGGCTTCAGAAGGTGGGTAATAAGAAACTTCTATGAGCTAAAATAACATGTTCTAACCCAATGCAAAGAAACTAAGAACCTAGAAAAAAGATTTGATGAAATGCTAACAAGAATAAACAACTTTGAGAGGAATATAACTGAATTGGTGGAGCTAAAAAACACAAAATGAGAACTTCATGAAGCATGCACAAGTTTCAACAGCCAAGTTGACCAAGCAGAAGAAAGGATATCAGAGGTCAAAGATCAACTCAATGAAATAAAACAAGAAGGCAAGATGAGAGGAAAAAGGGTAAAAATAAATGAACAAAGTCTCCAAGAAATATAGGACTATGTGAAAAGACCTCAGCTACGTTTGATAGGTGTACCTAAATGTCATGGAGAGAATGAATCCAAGCAGGAAAATACTCCTCAGGATATCATCCAAAAAAATTCCCCAACCTAGCAAGGCAGGCCAATATTCAAGTACAGGAAATACAGAGAACACCACAAAGATATTCCTCAAGAAGAGCAACCCCAAGGCACATAATCATCAGAGTCACCAAGGTTGAAATGAAGGAGAAAATGCTAAGGGCAGCCAGAGAGAAAGGTCAGATTACCAACAAAGGGAAGCCCATTAGACTCAAAGCAGATCTCTCAGCAGAAACCTACAAGCCAGAATAGACTGGGGGCCAATATTCAATATCCATAAAGAAAAAAAAGTTTCAACTTAGCATTTCACATCCAGCCAAACTAAACTTCATAAGTGAAGGATTAGGGTTAGGGTAAGGGTTAGATTTTATCACCACCAGGCCTGCTTCACAAGAGCTCCTGAAAGAGGCACTACACATAGAAAGAAACAACCAGTACCAGACACTCCAAAAACATACCAAATGGTAAACAGCATCAACAAAATAAAGAAACTGCATCAACTAACAGACAAAAGAACCAGCTAGCATCAAAATGGCAGGATCAAATTCACACATAACAATATTAACCCTAAATGTAAATGGGCTAAATGCCCCAATCAGAAGACACAGACTGGCAAATTGGATAAAAAGCCAAAACCCATCTGTGTGCTGTATCCAGGAAACCCATCTCACATACAAGGATACACAAAGGCTCAAAATAAAGGAATGTAAAAAGATTTACCAAGCAAATAGAGAGCAAAAAAATGCAGGAGTTGCAATTCTCGTCTCTAATAAAATAGACTAAACCAACAAAGATCAAAAGAGACAAAGAAGGACATTACATAATAGTAAAAGGATCAATTCAACAAGAAGAGCTAACAATTTTAAATATATATGCACCCAATACAGGAGCACCCAGATACATATGGCAAGTTCTTAATGACTTACAAAGAGAATTAGACTCCCACACAATAATAGTGGGAGATTTAACAGCCCATTGTCAATATTAGACAGATCAATGAGACAGAAAATTAACAAGGATATACAGGACTTAAACTCAGACCTGAACCAAGCAAACCTAATAGACATTTACAGAACTCTCCACCCCAAATCCACAGAATATACATTCTTCTCACCACCATATTGCAACTACTCTAAAATTGACCACATAATTGGAAGTAAATCACTTCTCAGCAAATGCAAAAGAACGCAAATCATAACAAACTGTCTCTCAGACTACAGTGCAATCAAGTTAGAACTCAAAATTTAGAAACTATCTCAGAACCACACAGCTTCATGGAAACTGAACAACTGGTTCTTGAATGTTGACTGCAGAAACAGTGAAATGAAGGCAGAAATAAAGATGTTCTTTGAAACCAATGAGAATGAAGACAACATACCAGAATCTCTGGGACACATTTAAAGCAGTCTCTAGAGGAAAATATACAGCAATAAATGCCCACATGAGAAGAAAAGAAAGATCTAAAATTGACACCCTACCTCAAAATTGAAAGAGCTAGAAGAGCAAGATCAAAAACTCAACACCTAGCAGAAGACAAGAAATAACTAAGATCAAACAGAACTGAAGGAGATAGAGACACAAAAAAACCCTTCAAAAAATCAATAAATCCAGGAGCTGGCTTTTCAAAAAATCAACAGAATAGATCACTAGCCAGAATAATAAAAAAAGAAAAGAGAGAATAACCAAACAGACTATAAAGGGATATCACCACAGATTCCACAGAAATTTAAACCATCATCATAGATTATTACAAACAATTCTATGCACATAAACTAGTAAACCTGGAAGAAATTGATAAATACTTAGACACTTGCATCCTCCCAAGCCTAAACCAGGAAGAAGTTAAAACTCTGAATAGACTAATAACAAGGTCTGAAGTTTAGGCAGCAATTAAGAACCTACCACCCAAAAAAAGCCCAGGTCCAGATGGGTTCACAGCCAAATTCTACCAGACATACGAAGAGGAGCTGGTACCATTCCTTCTGAAACTATTATAATTAATCCAAAAAAAGGGAATTCTTCACAAATCATTTTATGAGACCAACATCATCCTAATACCAAAACCCAGCAGAGACTCAGCAAGAAAAAAAAACTTCAGGCCAATATCCATGATGAACACAGAGGCAAAATTCTTCAATAAAATACTGACAAGTTGATTGCAACAGCACATCAAAAAGCTTATCCACCATGATCAAGTAGGATTCATCCTGGGAATGCAAGGCTGGTTCAACATACACTAGTCTATAAATGTAATTCACCCCATAAACAGAACTAAGGACAAAAACCACATGATTATCTGAATTGATGCAAATAAGGCCTTTGACAATTCAACAGCCCTTTATGCTAAAAACCCTCAATAAACTAGGAATTGATGAAACGTATCTCACAATAATAAAAGCTATTTATGATAAACCAACAGCCAATATCAGACTGAATGGGCAAAAAATGGAAGCATTCCCTTTTAAATCTGGCAAGAATTTAAACAAGGATGCCCTCTCTCACAACTTCACGCAAGAAAAAGAGCAATCACGCAAGAAAAAGAAATAAAGGGTAATCAAATAGGAAAGGAGGAAGTCAAATTGTTTCTATTTGTAGATGACATGATTGTATATCTACAAGACCTCATCATTTCAGCCCAAAATCTCCTGAAACTGATAAGCAACTTCAGCAAAGTCTCAGGATACAAAAACAATGTGCAAAAATCACAAGCATTCCTATACAACAATAACAGACTTCAAGAGAGCCACACCTAGAACGAACTGCCATTCACAATTGCTACAAAAAGAATAAAATACCTGGGAATACAACTAACACGGAACATAAAGGACCTCTTCAAGGAGAACTACAAGCCACTGCTCAATGAAATAAGAGAGGACACAAAAAGATAAAGAAACATTCCATGCTCATGGTTAGGATGAATCAATATCGTGAAAATGGCCATACTGCCCAAAGTAATTATAGATTTGATGCTATCCCCAACAAGCTACCAATGACCTTCTTGACAGAACTGGAAAAAAACACCTTAAACTTTATATGGAGTTTCGGAGGGGGAGGAAGATGGCGCTCTAGAAGCAACTCACCACTGCAGCTCTCAGTCAAGACGCAGAGGGTAAGCAAACACCGCATTTTCAGACGGATTCTTATAGCCCACAGAGCGGGGGAAAAGCCCAGGTGTAAAAGGCACTCAGGACTCAAGTGCAGCGCTCTCCGCTGGTGCGGTCAGGCAGCCAGCGCCGCCGCAGCAGCCGGCGCACAAAACACAAGGGTCTGGGCGCCCTGTTAAACCAGCAATTTGAGACCTGGGAGGGCAGATTCCTATGTTCATCTGACTGAACGGGTTTTGGATGGTGAACTAGACCAGATTTCTGGGAGGTAATTGTGAACCAGCACAGCGGGTGGCTGCACTGGAAATCACAGAGATCCCGGTGCCATTTTGGCCAGCGACTGAGGCAACTGGGAGAGAGTCAACCCTGCAACTTAGAAAGAAAAGCGAAAGGCTCGAAGGCAGGGAGCCAAGTGATCAGGCTCGACGGGTCCCACCCCCACAGGGACAAGCAATAAGTCGATTCAGAGTGCCCAGGGTTGAGAGTTCCACTGCGGGAAGAGTGGAACACATGACTGTGCAGCTCGGTGGGGGAGGGGCGTCTGCCATTGCCGAGAGCTTCGGCCCCTACTGAGGTACCCACCCACTGCTGACGCAGTCAGCCATTGCCAAGGCAACCTGCAATAACAGAGAGACTCCACTGACAGGGCAGAGCCCACATCAGCAGGGCGGACCCTATGTCAGTAGGGCGGAGCCCAAAACAGCAGGACGGAGCCCACAGCAAAAGGGCAAACCTCACGCCAGCAGGGCAGAGCCTCGGCAGCCAAATAGTGACTAGACTGCCTCCTAGCTGGGCAGGACAGCACAATGGATACTCACAAATAAAGCTCTAACTCCCCGAGACAGAGCATCTGAGAAAAAAAACAGTTTCATGAGTTCTGCCACAACAGACTTAAATGTACTTGCCTAGCAACACTGAATGAACAACGGAGCTCACAGAACAGCACTTGAGCTCCAATAAAGTACAGATCGTCTCT
>JAPYYA010002098.1:0-14388 GCA_028533165.1 Leontopithecus rosalia | reverse complement strand
CTATCTTTGTCCCAGAATGATGCCTGCCAAATGTCATTCTGATCAGTCCTTTGTGAGGTGACTCTTTGGATATATGGGGGTCAGGGAGCTGCTTGAGGAGACTGTCTGTACTTTATAGGAGCTCAAGTGCTGTTCCGTGAGCTCCGTTGTTCATTCAGTGTTCCTAGGCAAGTAAGTTTAAGTCTCTTGTGGCAGAACTCATGAAACCAGTTTTTTTCCTCAGATGCTCTGTCTCGGGGAGTTAGGGCTTTATTTGTGAGTATCCGTTGCGCTGTCCTGCCCAGCTAGGAGGCAGTCTAGTCAGTATTTGGCTGCCGAGGCTCCGCGCTGCTGGCGAGAAGTCCGCCCTTTTGCTGTGGGCTCCGTCCTGCTGTTTTGGGCTCCGCCCTACTGACATAGGCTCTGCCCTGCTGATGTGGGCTCTGCTCTGTTGGTGGAGTCTCTCTGTTACTGCGGGTTGCCTCGGCAATGGCTGACTGTGTCAGCAGTGGGCGGGTACCTCAGTAGGGGCCAAAGCTCTCGGCAATGGCAGACGCCCCTCCCCACCAAACTGCAAAGTCATGTGTTCAGCTCTTCCTGCAGTGGAACTCTCAACCCCCGGCATTCCGAATTGCCTTATTGCTTGTCCCTGTGGGGGTGGGACTTGTCGAGCCTCATCACTTGGCTCCATGCCTCCGAGCCTTTTTTATTTTTTTTTTAAGTTGTAGGGTTGACTCTCTCCCAGGTGCCTCAGCCGCTTGCCGAAAGGGCCCCGGGATCTGTGTGATTTCCCATGCAGCCACCCGCTGCACTGGTTCACAATTCACCTCCCAGAAATCTCCTGGTCTAGTTCACCGTCCAAAACCCGTTCAATCAGATGAACATAGCAATCTGCCCTCCCAAGTCTCAAATTGCTGGTTTAACAGGGCACCCAGACCCGCGTGTTTCATGCGCTGTGCCGCTGCAGCAGCACTGGCTGCCTGGCCGCGCCAGCGGAGAGCGCTGGGCTTGAGTCCTGCGTGCCTCTTACACCTGGGCTTCTCCCCCCGCTCTGTGGGCTATAACGATCTGTCTGAAAATGCGGTGTTTGCTCACCCTCTGCGTCTTGACTGAGAGCTGCAGTGGTGAGTTGCTTCTGGAGTGCCATCTTCCTCTCCTCCGGCTGATTTATTTTTCCTATATCTCTCTGAGTTAGAAAAGTGATAAATAAGGTGCGGGTGTGTATATATTAATGACAAAAGTTGTTCCAGAGAAATATGTGTCAAACTGGCATCTACAAAGAAGTAAAATGGTTTTGAGACATTCATCCCAAGAAATGTGGAGACACGGGTTTAAGAAATATGTTCTACTGGGGCAGGCCATCCTGTTTGTGAAAGTCTCCCTGTGTGATATTCACAGGCAGCCTGGGTTGAGATCCACAGCCTTAGAAGAACAGAATTCTCTTTACCATGAGCTGCTCTGAGGGCAGGGATCACCTTTGTCCTTCCTCATCTAGATGTGCCACAGGAAGCTGAGGACTTCAATAAGTGGGAGTCACAGCCAGGTACAGATTAGAACTCTCTACAGAGGGTTTCACCGTGCTTTGAGGTCCCATCCCAGAGATTCTGATGGGATGATCCAGCTTAGGGCCCATGCATCAGCAGGCCTAAAGCTCCCAGGGGGCTCTGGTGCGCCGCCAGTGCTGGGAAGTTGATCTCCAGAGATTCCAATGTCCAGGGAGCTTTTTCCCCTGAGATAATGAAGGAAGCTTTATGGACATCTTGGGCCAGAGGCAAAGGACTAGGGTGTGACCGAGGAACTCATTCTTAAGATAGTCTCTGGAGGGGTGTGTGGGTTCTATACTAATGTGTTTTTCAAATGTGTTTAAGGCTGTTTCTCTTCTTGAAGATATGTCAGGAAATGCTTGAGTTCCACTTTCGAACTTAGGGAAATTTGTCAAATCTAAGGAAAATTGTTTCCCACATTTTGGTAAATGATAATGATTTCTAAATTCATGATACAGAGCTTCATGAAGTCTGTTTTCATCTGGCTTATAGAGGTAAAAAGATGTTTTATTTTTGTCTTTTTTTGGTGTATACAGAAGTAAAACTATTAGATTTCTATGGTGATACATGAGAAAAAAAGGAGGAAAGAAAAGATTTAGGCTGTGATGGGTCTGGTTTCTGCCTGTTTTTCTGAGGGTAAGGAGTTAAATCACACACACCACTACAACAGTAAGTGCTAGTGATCCTTTTTAAAGGTAATAAAATGGAAAATTCCCAATGGACATAAACATGTTCAAAGGCCTTTTTTTTTTACCCTCAGGTCAATTTCTGCCCTCATAAAACAAAACAAAATGATTATACGATTGGACTGCTAACTCCATTGGACATTCTATAACTACTCAGCCGCAGGTTTCCCACAGAGGTGAGAGGAACAGGCAGTAGGTTTTATTAGTCATGTTATAGTAGTAAACGGATGCTTTAATGTCAGCTTAATTGGTTCCATTGGTCCCTTGAATCAATACAAAAAAGTATAGCTATCATTTCCTGCCTGCCCATGTCTGACCACATTCAGATGCTTTGGGAACCACAAAGAAAGAAAAAAACATTTAATTCCATGTTCATTAATTGGGGTTTTAAAGTGATGTTTCTTCCATAGAGTCACAGGGTGGTGAAAATGTGACAGAGGTTGCTGTGATTTCCGGAACGAGCTCCCATCCTCTGGAGGTCCTGCGATGGATTGATCCTGGAGTCCAACCGAGGATCCAACACAGTGGATTGATCCTGGAGTCCTCTCAAAAGGAAGGCAATGGTGCCATTGGATGGAACATGGGTGGCTGGAATCCTGAGGGTAGCAGCAGGACACACCAGGGGCTGGAGGCCAGGCAGTGCTTGGCACAGCTGGAGGAGCACACGGGGCAGGTTGGCATAGTTGGCACATACATCTGCTGCTGCGGAAGGAGGAAGAGTTCCTGTTCCTGGCAGTGCTGGAATAGGTGTTAGCTGGATCCCAGTTTGAGATTCTGTCCTTTTTCTTTTCCTCTGGCTGCTTGGGATTCTCTCCATTTTACACTAGTCTGCAGCCCTTGACAATCAACTGACTAAAGGATTTCTCAGCAGCCACTTCGGCAGCCTGCTCTGTGGAAACCTGTTGTTGGCACAACAGTGATCATTCAGATCTTCAAATAATTAGAAATGATTATTTAGATCTGTCTCAGTAATAGCATCACCCAGAACACCAACATAGAGTGTAGTGATAACATTGCCCTCTGGTGGATCCAGACAAGGCATGGTGAAGCCTGCATTATGAGCTTATCTGCTCCAGGGTCATTGATTCCATGATACCAGTCTTCAATATTCTTATCGGCAAGGAGAACATCTGGTTTTGTAGTTTTCTTATGTCCGTATGGACCCTCCTCTTCTCCGCCACACTCTCCTTTCACCCAGAAGGAGCAAATGTGCTCATTCCTTTGGTAGTAGGGTGTGACTATGCCAGTTTCAGCAGCATGTCACTGGTGTATGTGACTCTCCCCACCAGGCCAACTGACCATGTTCCATCAGAGTCCAAAATTGCTCTGTCTATATTCTGCATGAAGTACTCTTCGTTGATGTATAACTTTGGCAAGTCATCTTTTAAAGACAATTCTGTAACATGAACCTGAACGGACAGGCCATAGTCTAGGACTAAGACATTCATTCTTCAATGTCCTGCAGGCTTGGCACACTTCAGTCTTCTTGAAATGCATGTGAATCCCAGGATACCAGCAAAACGCTGTGACTAGCCTGGGATAGATTTTCAACTTTTTCTCATAGTTTTCTTTGATCATTTATATATAAGTTTTCTTACATCTCTGGCACCAAATGAAGTTTGCATCCTCCCAACTTTGCCTATTCTAGTTATTGGAATCAAGAAATATTGCCGTCCTGAGAGGGTCTAGAGGCAGTGGTAGCTTTTTGGATGAAAGACAGGACCAGCACCATTGTATCAGCCCAGCTTTTCTTTCCCTGCTCTTGAGACCATGGGCAATTTCCTTTGAAAGTATGCGATTCCTGTTTCTTAACTCAAGGTAAAACTCTCTTCCAAGGAATCCCATTCTTACAGGAAACTCTGGATTTCCTGGTCTGTCCAAGGACTGCCCTACAAGGGACAAAGAAATGTGAATGCACCTTGAGACTACTCAGAGTGTGTATTTGAGTGACTTTCAGACACGCTCCCTCTATGCCACCAAGGCCTAAGCATGACCTTGTGTCTGTTTGTGGGAGATGACAAAACCTTATGTGACAAGTTTGAAATCGCTGGGAGAAGTAATGTCCAATCCTTAAACTCATGGACATATGGGGAAGCATCTGTGTGTCTGAACATTTATCAGGCTCAATAATGGATGAAGACACTTGAAAAGTGAATTAACAAAAGAATTTTCAAGCTAAGCATTCCTTCCATAGAGGGGTTCTTCCTTTGTTTCAGGCATAGTGATCTGCCCTGAGAAGGGGCCTTGGGTCACCTTCTGGTCACCAGGACTTGCAAGAGCTCCGCGTGTGACAGGCCATAGACTCATCATCTATGTAGCAACTCCAGTTGCCCAGAACAAAAACCGATGGCTGCCAGGAGTCCCTGTGGCTAGAACAGGAAGATGGCAGGTTTGTTGGAGAAGAGAGCTAAATCAAAAATTAAAGAAAAGGGTATTCTAACATGAAATAATCTCTTTATCATGCCTTTCCTATAAGTTGATTAAATAAGGGAAATCACAGTACTGAAAACAATAATCTAAAATTCTAACTACCAAAAATTGAGGTAGGATAATTGTGTGACTATAAAGTAATAGAGAATTTATCTCAGTCCAAATTAATAACAAAAAAATTCAAAATCAGTTTAGAGCTTTGCTCTGTGTATGTGAAATAACAAGGTCCAGACTTCCTCCAGTATCAAACAAGCAGAAAGCCAGACCCACGATGTGACCCAAATGTGTCCAGACACTACAAAGCATCTGAGGAGCACAGGACTGTGGCCTGGAGGCTGAATCCAAGGGAGAGGACACCCTGGATGTCCCAGCTCACAGCCTGCAGAGAGCAACCAGGAGGCAGTGCAGGGAGGGAGGATTTAAGCAGAGCATGGGAATCCCTGAGTTAAGGAAACAGAGTTGAGAATATTAGGAGAAAGACGGCTGGAAGACACAGGGCTGAGTACCAGACATAGGTGGGAGTGGCTGAATTAGAGGTAGGACTGGAAAGTAGAAGATGGGGGGTCATTGAACCATTGGCAGTTACAAGGGTAATTACCAGTGAAACAAATTTGTCCCAGTGAAAAGGGGAAAAGGAACCCTCCCTTTCTCTTTCAGAGCATTTTTAAAAGAAAACTCGTCCTTATGAGTATCTTCTCTGTCCCTTTGTGATGTATGAAAATCTCTTCAAAAGCTGTGTAAGCCTCTTACCAGCTTCCAACCAGGACTATCTTTCTCAAGGGCTGGGGAGTTCTCCTCTCTGAAATAGAATCATTAAGGGAGAGAGTTCCCATGAGAGCCCAACTTCCACCAGTGCCTGGCTGTAACTTACTAATCTACTCTCGCCATAAACTAGGAGACACTGATCTTCTTGTAAATGCAGTCAGTGAGCACAGTGGCTACGCTTGAGGGACATATGAAAACAGTGCTGTCAAGTCGCTTCCTTGAGAACTGGTGACTGTTTATCTCGGGAACATGCATGCACTGATTGTAACTGCCTGGCTATGCACAAGTGTGGGATTTCCTTCTTTCTTGCAATGTGCTAAGTGTCTGTTTTGTGCATCACAATGTGGGTTTAATGATTCTTCAATGAAACTGTTTTCTTTCTCTTCTGTCTTTCTGGAGAGATTTCCTGGGTTGGCAGGAGACTTTGTTAGTCATATTCCCCACGATGGGCAGTGACATTATTGTGCTAGAGGGAAGCTCAAGACCTGAGTGGCAGCAACTCTCCCTGCTACCGCAGCCAAGGCCCCAGTGCCCAGGAAGTGGTGCCACCACCTGGAGTAGAGTCTCAGATAGGGACTATTATCAGTAACCTGGTGTTTCTGCTTGGATAATGAGCAAACTAGAGATAGCTCAGTTTAGTCCTTTCACAACCAAGCATTTCTGCTCTTGGGAAGACAGACCAGACATACACATCTTTATTCTTCCCAATAAGTAAAACTAAAATCCCTGGACATTACATGTAACACGAAATGGGGAAACTCTAAAAGGTGGATGAAAGCAAGCACACTGTTCGTGAACCTAAGCAAGATGTGATAACAGAGTGTGGTGAAACATGGGTTTTTTGCTCATATATTGTAGTCTTGGAGCTAAAGAAACTGGCAACTCAGATATACCAGTGGGCACAGGCAAGAAAATAAAACCCAGAAAACTTGTATCCAGTGACTGCCCTATTATAGCCCAAACCACTGAAAAACCATGCCTGCATGCCCACATGTGCCACCAAAAGTCAAATGAGAGGCTAGAGTTTCACAAAGGCCGGAAAGAAATGCAGATAAGCACCGTAGGGTGTTTTTTTCCCTTTTGTGTTTTATAAATTCTATCTGATGCTTTCAGGAAAAATGGTAAGATTTTCAAATATGATAATTTCTGTGTATAATGTATTATCTTGATCACACACTAAAAACGCTATACTCAAAAACACTATAAATCACTGAAAATAGCCACTGCTCCCTGGACTTCTGGAATGTATTTATGGGACTTTAGGTACCTCGCTGGAGCCCTGATCTCAAAACACAGCCTGGTGAGCCACAGTGTCACATTTTAAATATACATTGCATGTTTCATTGTAGTCTTGGAGCTAAATATACTGGCAATTCAGATATACCAATGGGTACAGGCAAAAAAAATACTTTAATTATAATTATTATATGAATTATTAAAAATTAATGATAATCTCACTCTAATTTAAGCACATTTCTGTTCATCAATACAAAGACTTTATGCTATTTGTGGTCACTCTCTATTCTCTCCAGCCCTAGACTACCATCAGTTTATACTCTGTCTAGAGATTTGCCTTTTCTGAACATGTCTTAGAATTGGAATTCTGCAGTATGGGGTCTTCTGCTTCTGCTTTCTTCTTAGCTTTTTGAAAAGTTTACTCCTCTTATACCACGTGTCATTACATGCTCAATTTTGATTGCTGAATATATTTCATTATAAAACCATATATATAGAGACAAATGGTTTTTATTTTACTTTAAGTTCTGGCATACATGTGCAGAACGTGCAGGTTTGTTACATAGGTATACATGTGCTGTGGGGGTTTGCACCTATCAACTCATTAAGCTCCACATACATTAGATATTAATCCTGATGCTTTCATTCTTCTTGCCCCCAACCCCCTGACAGGCCCTGGTGTGTGATGTTCACCCTTCTGTATCCAAGTGTTCTCATTGCTCAACTCCCAGTTATGAGTGAGAACATGTGGCGTTTGATTTTCTGTTCCTGTGTTAGTTTGCTGAGGATGATGGTTTCCAGCTTCATCCATGTCTCTGCAAAGGACATGAACTCATTCTTTTTTATGGCTGCATAGTATTCCATGGTATATTGCTTTTCCTTATTCTCACTGATTGTTATTTGAGTTGTTAATCCATTTGGCTATCAGGAATAGTGCTGCAGGGAGCCTTTGTGTACACATAGGTTTTCATATCTTTTGGTTGTATAACTGGTAGTGTAAGATGAATAGTTTGCAAATATTTTCTTTCATTCAACAAACTGTCTCATCACTGATTATTGCTTTCTTTGCTATGCAGAAGCTTTGTATTTCAATATGGTCCCATATTTCTAGCTTTTTTTGTGTGATTTTGTGATCTTAGCCATAAAGTCTCTGGCTAGATCAATGTACAGGATGGTTTATCTTATGTTTTATTCTAATAGTATTATAGTTATGGGTCTTGTATTTCAATCTCTTATTTTGAGTTGATTTTTACATGTATAGGGAAAGATAGTAGTCTAGTTTCAAATGAATTGAATAGCTTGTGCATATAGCTATCCGGTTTTTTCAGTACCACTTATTGAAGAGGGTATCCTTCTCCCGATGTATTTTCTTAGAACCATTGTTGAAAGTGAGTTACCTGTAAATATGTTGTTTTTTTCTGAATTCTTTGTTCTGTTCTATTGATCTCTGTGTCTATTTTCATACCAACACTATGCTTTGGGGGTTGCTCTGACCTTGTATTATATTTTGAAGTCAGGTGGTATAATGCCTTCAGCTTTGTTCTTTTGTTCAGGATTGCTTTGGCTATTCAGGCTCTTTTTTGGTTCCATACACATTTTAGACTTTTATTTCTGTGAAAAAAGTTGGTATTTTGAGAGTGATTGCATTGAATGTGTAGATTGCTTTGGTCATTTTAACAGTATTTTAAATTCTGCTAATCTATGAGCATGGAATGTCCTTTCATTTGTTTATGTTTCGGTTTCTTACAACAGTGCTTCTTAGCCCTCTTTATAGAGGTCTTTCACCACCATAGTTAAGTTTAGTACTAGGTATTTTCATATTTTGTAGCTATTGCAAATGAGATTGCTTCCTTGACTTGCTTCAGCTACTTCCTTATTATATAGAAATGCTCCTGATTTCTGTATGTTGATTTTGTATCCTGCAACTTTGTTGAACTTTTTATCAGATCGAACAGTTTTTCAGTGGCACTTTAGGTTCTTCTAAATATAAGATCATGTCATTTGCACAAAGCAACAATTTAACTTTTGCTTTTCCAATTGGATGCCTTTTATTTCTTTCTCTTGCCTCATTACTTTGGCTAGGACTCCCAATACTAGTTGACTCGAAATGGTGAAAATGAACATCCTTGTCTAGTTCCAGTCCTTAGCAGAAAAGTTTTAAGCTTTTCCTTATTTCGTATAATGTTACCTGTGGATTTGTCACATATGGCCTTTATTAACTTGAGGTATGTTCCTTTAGACCTAGTATGTTGAGAATTTCTATCATGAAAAGATGTTAAATTTTGTCAAATAGTTTTTCTGCATCTATTGAGATGATTGTATGGTTTTTGCATTTTATTCTGTTGATGTGATGTATTGTGTATTGATTTGTGTGTGGAAATCCATCCTTGGATCCCTGGGATAAATCCTACTTGATTGTGGCATATTATTTTTTGATGTGCTGTTGCATTCAGTTACTTGTATTTTGTTGATGGTTTTAACATCTTTATTCACCATATTAAACTGTAGTTTTCTGTTTTCATTGTATCCTTGTATTGTTTTCATATCAGGGTAATGCTTCCTTCACTGAATGAGTTACAAAGAATTCCCTCCCATTCTATTTTTTGAATACTTTGAGAAAAATTGATACTAGTTTTTCTTTATAAGTTTGGTAAAATTCAGCTGTCAAATTAGCAAGTCTTTAACTTTTATTTACTGAGAGACATTTTATTACCATATCAATCTCATTATTCGTTATTGGTTTGTTTGGGTCTTCTATTTCTCCTGATTCAATAGTGATAATTTGTATGTGTCCAGGAATTTATATTATTTTCTCTAATTTTTTAGTTTGTTATCAGATAGTTGTTCTTAGGAGTCTCTGATGGCCTTTCATACTTACTTCTGCAATATCAGTTGAAATGTCAGCTTTTTCATTTCCGATTTTGTTTATTTAATCTTCTCTTTTTTTGTCTAGCTAGTGGTTTATGAATGTTGTTTATCTTTTCAAAAAAGCTTTATTTCATTGGCCCTTTGTATTTTTGTTGTTGTTGTTTCTCTTTTGCTTACTTCTTTGATTTTTATTCTTTCTTTCCTTCTTTTTTTTTTTTTTTTTTTTTTTTTTAGACAGAGTCTCGTTCTTTTGCCCCAGCTGGAGTGCTGTGGTATGACCTTGGCTCACTGCAGCCTCTGACTCCTGAATTCCAGTGATTCTCCTGCCTCAGTCCCCTGAGCAGCTAGGACTACAGGTGTGCACCACCGCACCCAGCAAGTTTTTGTATTTTTTAATAGAGATGAGGTTTCACCATGCTGCCAGGCAAGTCTCGAATGCCTGACCTCAGGTGATCCACCTACCTCAGCCTCCCAACGTGCTGGGATTACAGGCGTGAGTCACTGCACCAGGCCTGATTTTTATCATTTCTTATGTTTATGTTGGGCTTAGTTTGTTCTTGCTTTTCTGGTTTCTTGAGATATAGTGTTAGGTTGTTTACTGTAAATATTTCTACTTTTCAACATAGGCATTTACTACTGTAAACTTCCCTCAGCATTGCTTTTGCTGTATTTCATAGTTTCCAATATATTGTGTTTTCACCTTCATTTTTAAAATATTTGTTTGGATTTCTTTATTGACTCAATGGTTGTTCAAAAGCATGTTGTTTAATTTTCATGTATTTGTACAGTTTTCAAAGTTCCTTTTGCTACTGATTTTTGGCTTAGTTTCACTGTAATATGAGAAAATACTTGATATGATTTGAATTTTTAAACATTTGTTAAGACTCATTTTCTGGCCTAACACAGGATCTATCCTGAAGACCATTCCGTGTGCTGGTGAGAAGAATGTATATTTTGCAGTCATTGGATAAAGTGTTCTGGAGATGTCTGTTAGGTTCATTTGATCAAAAGCAGCAGTGCCTAACCTTTTTGACACCAGGGAGTGGTCTCGTGGAAGACAATTTTTCCTTGGACTAAAGGAGCGGAATGACTTCAGAATAATTTAAGTGCACTACATTTATCATTAGATTCTCATAAGGAGCTTACAACATGGATCACTGGCATGTGCAGTTCACAATAGTGTTTGAGATCCTGTAAGAATCTGATGCTGCTGCTGATCTGACAGGAGGTGAAGCTCAGCTTCTCTGGCTCAGCTGCCACTTGCCTCCTGCTGAGCATCAGGGTTAAGCCCTGGGTGGGTATTGGTCTGTGACCTGACAGTTGGGAACCCCGGTGTAAAGTACAGTTTAAATATGATGTTTCTTTATTGATTTTCCATCTAGGTAATCTTGTGGGGCTGGTCTAGTGGTGATAAATTTCCTCAGTTTTTGCTTGTCTAGGAACATCTTTATTTCTCCAACATTATGAAGTATAACCTTGCTTAGGCTGTGTTTGCTAGCTGAGGCGGTGTGAGGTTTTGGTAGGAATGGAACACCAGATAGGCCAGTCCTTGAGCCCCTGTAGTGGCAGTGGCGGCAGTAAAGGATTGAGGGTGTCTGTCCCTGGGCTGCTGAGCAATGTATGTGGTTGCTGGCATTAGTGTGCCTAGGCACATCAATTCCTAGACCTTCAGGAGGCTTGCTCTGGTGTCAGTAGTAACAGCAGTGGGCTAGGAAAGGGGGCAAATGGATTAGGGGAGTAGTGAGGCTGAAGCAACCTCAGGCTTCCAGGCAGCACTCATAGTATTTGTGGTGGTGGCAATGGGCTGAATCAGCCAGTCCCTAGGGCCTTAAGTGACACATGAGTGAGGGTGCTGGTGATTTGTCTGGGTGGGCCCATCCTTAGGACCTCAAGAGTACCCAGATAACAGCAGTGGTGGATGGCATGGGGAGATTCCTAGGCCTTTAGCATGCTTGAGTGCTGGCAGCACATTTTCTTGGCCTGTTTTTAGGCCCCTGGTGCACTCATGCCAGAGCTACCACATGTGCAGTGCCATCCCCAGGTCCACAGGTGGCACACTTGAGCACTAAGGGTGGGAGAGAGGCAGGGGAGGTGGGCCTGTTCTCAAGTCCTCCCAGTGATGCACATGAGCATAGGCTGTGGGCAGGGCAGGGGAAGTCCCAGGCCTCTGGAGCTCATGCTAGGGCACCAGTGTTGGCAGCCTTTCTGGAGCCATTATTAGGCACCAGGGTGATGGGTGCACCAAAGTCTCAGAGATCACCACCAAAGGATTTATTTATATACAAAATAAATAAATAAATAAATTCACTTATATTGTCTTATAATTATTCAATGAGTTTTGCTAGTGTGTGGTTTGTCTTTCTTATGCATTCAAATTATTGTCTGGATTTACTTGCTTTCAGCCAGAAGAACTTCTTTAAGCATTTTTTCGTAAGGTCAGTTGGCTAGCAACAAATTGTATCACTTTTTATGCATACAAAATGTATTTAACCTTCATTTTTAATAGCTAGTTTTTGTGGGTATAGTATTCTTATTAGACAGGCTTTTTCTGTGAGCATTGGACAAAATAATTTATAGAGAAGTAATTGAAAAGCTTCAAAGAGGGAAAATAAATCAAGACCTAAGGACACTGACTGGATTGAGCAACAAGGCCAATATAGTGATGGCAGCTGGGTTCAAGATGACAGGGAGAATCGTCGTTGAAGACAGTGGAAGTCTGGAGATCAAGTGGTCCCGACTGCAGCTGAATGAAGAGTTTTTATTTTATTTTATTTTTTGAGCTAGAGTCTCACTCTGTTGCCCAGGCTAGAGAACAGTGGCCCAATCTCAGCTCACTGCAACCACTGCCTCCTGGGTTCAAGCAATTCTCCTGCCTCAGCCTCCCAAGTAGCTGGGATTACAGGTACCTGCCACCATGCCAGGCTAATTTTTCTATTTTTAGTAGAGACAGCGTTTTGCTGTATTGGCCAGGCTGGTCTCAAACTCCTGACCTAAAGTGATCTACCTGCCTCAGCCTCCCAAAGTGCTGGAATTGCAGGCACGAGCCACCATGCTTGGCTCGGAGAGTTTATTAGAGCATCAGACGTGGCACATGAGAGGTACACCAGGGTGAACTCAAACGTATTCAGATCCGGTGCCTTGGGGGAAAATCTGTAGATTCAGTGAGTGAGAAGTCTTCAGTATCAGATGATGTCCGATTAAAAAAATGTACTACAAATGTGACAATTGTGAGCAAGGTGAAAGTTAAAGTTACCACTAGTGATAATAAAAGTGTGGTTGGTGGTGTCACAGAAAAAAATTAAGGTTGTCAGTTGCTAAGATGTGTTAATCGTTTTATTCTACAGGCTCTAATGCTGACTGTATAAAGTTAAACATCCTTGTAAGTAGAAACAATTTCACTGTAAGGGCTACGTAAGGCTGGTGCTGGGGGCATTTTCTTCATTCCCAAAAAAGTTTTACATAGACTACCTGTAATACTGAAACTCAAAGACCACTGGGGAACATGTGTAAAGGCCCCCAGAAATCTCTTGAGTTAGCAAAGACATGTTTGGTGAAGCAACACAGAAATTAAACAAAGTTTGAAGCTATAGTTATTGCTTAACTTCTACTTTATTGGCAATAACTGAGACCAGGCAACTCTCCTGGGCAAAATTACCTAAGAAAACAAGCTCACACACGTTAAAGTTTGAAACCCACCTGTTCTACACTGATGTTTTCTGGGAATTAAAAACGTTCAGTCTTCCCTTTGGTTGCCTCCCTTTCCAATAATCTCAAGACTGGGGCTGTCCTGCGTCTATAGGTGATGAGACAGTTATGGGCCTGGAGGGAGATGAGCTGACGGCATCCCTTCCTGATATCCAAGTCTCAGGGATCACCGTCCACACACAGACTCGCTCTAGGACTCTGCTGGGCGAATAGATGTTTCTCAGCTTCAGTAAAAGTGAGTGATCAAGACTCAAGTGGGTAGTGGGAGGGGGATTTTCTCAATGATGTAGGTAACCCTCTCATAATTTTGTTCCTGTGTCTTACTGAATTACAACTAATAAGTATTTCCAGATGAAAATATAAATTTTAATATTATGAGCACATAAATTTATAGAAGTTTGAAAGGAAATTTGTAATTTTGTAATGGTATATTTGAACTGAAATTTTACCTATTTCTCACAATTAATTAATACAACAATAAATTATTTTTATGCATTTATGGAAAGTTTTATCTTTTAAGGCACAATAATCTGAACTCAGAATTATTCTCAGAATTATTTAATTATGCTGTGTTTTTTGGCTGACAGTACTTAGCATATTTTCAATAATATAAGACTATTTAGATAAGGATGTTATAAAGCAATGATTTGCAAACTTGAATGACACAGCATTCACTTATTATTTTAGAATCCTCTAAATTCAGTATTCCTACACTTTTCCCTTCAGGTTTCAATTATAGTTAATTTAATAAAACATGTATTCCCAAAAAGGGACAAGTAAGTTTCGAGTTAGTTGTTGAAATTTACAAGTTAACATTATCTGAATTCAATAAGGTTAGTGCTTTCTAGTGGCTATGCGTCTTTAAAATAGAAAACAGAGGATACAATGAGGACACTCGAAAACAAAAGGAATAAAATGATAATGACAGAAATGTCAATTGTCTGTGGTTCACAAGGGCAGCGAAACCTCGACAAACTTGATCAGTATAAAACTTCTCTGTACCTGCTCCCTACAGAAGTTTGAGTTTGCCTTAAAATAGAGAGGAATATAAATGAACTAACGGAGTTGAAAAATACAACAAGAGAACTTAGTGAAATATGCACAAGTTTGAATAGCCGAATTGATCAAGCAGAAGAAAGGATATCAGAGGTCGAAGACCTACTTAATGAAATAAA